>APFE030984444.1:77783-132786 GCA_000404065.3 Pinus taeda
TTTCTCTACAGGGATATGTTGATGCAGATATGGCAGGTGATAGAGATAACAGGAGGAGCACTACATGATATGTATTTATTGTAGTAGAACAACTGTCAGTTGGGTTTCAAAAATCCAAAGTGTTGTTTCACTTTCAACAATAGAAGCAGAGTATGTTGCTACTATAGAGGCTAGTACAGAAATGATTTGGTTATAAAGGTTTATGGCTGAATTGGGTAAGAAGCATGATATTGGCACATTATATAGTGATAACCAAAGTGCCATTCATCTTGCAAAGAACTCAACATTTTATTCCAGGACTAAACACATACAACTCAAGTACCATTTCATACGATTAGTGTTGGAAGATGGAGAGTTGAAGCTGGAAAAGATACACTAGCCAGAATCCTGCAGATATGCTAACAAAAGTTGTAACCAGGGAGAAATTGAGAATATGCTCAGTTTCAATTGGTCTTCAAGGATGAAGATGAAGATGATAAACAACTAGGTCCAAAGAGGAGTCATTGTCCCGCAAATGAAGCAGCGGTGGAGTTGCTACAATCATTCTCCAAGTGGGAGATTGTTGGGTGTGGAGCATGATTATTTAGAGGTCTTTGTTTCAGCCGGATGTATACCCCAAGAAGTTTGTACACCCCTCAATGTGCTGTACCATTGAACCCTTTTGTTTGAGATTTATTAATTAGCTTAAGAAGGTGTTTCTCTTTATATCCTCATAATGTGCTATCATTTCCTCCTTGAAAATTGACCACGTGATAAGTCTTTTATGAGAACAAAGCCCTTTATACCATAAAAATTGATTCGATTCTAAATAATTAGATGCAATACATACCTTTTGTAATAGTGGTACACCATGTAGATCAAAATATTTCTCCACCTGTAGTATCCAATTTACCGGATCCTTGCCATCAAATTTCTTCATCTCGCTTTTCTTGATTTTAGGAGCTCGACCTTGGAACGACTGTAACTATGTACTTTCAAATCTTTAAGTTTTGAAATTTCTGCCTACAATAGCTCTCTGAGTCCTCTTTCTTACTACGCAAGTCTGATCACAATTGGATTCCGTAAGAAAGATTTATTCCCAATCTCCCGCGATGATCTAATTATAGACTAGTTCAGTAGAGTGAACTTGTGCGATGTGCCACATATCACTGTTTCAACCTTAGGTTCTGAAAATTATACCCAAACAAAATACAATCCGTCTTTTTGCAACTTCTTACGAAATTTCAATTTGATGCTCAGAGAGAAAGTTATGATGATTTTTCTAAGGTCACCTGTTTAGGAGTTAATTCGGGAGTCTGCAAAAACCCTAACTTCCTTAGATCATAGACCCGAAAATATAGCGATCCAAGATCTGAAATTCAGACCCGAGGTTCAGATCGATTTCTTCTCAAAATGTTTTTTTTTAGCTCTTGAAACTTCATAGCGAAAACATTATAGTGAAAATTCTACGATCAACCATTTTAGATGAAATTCTAGAGCTTGCACAAAACCTAACTACCTCAGATCATATCTCCAAAAATATAGTTACACAAGATTTGAAATTTAGACTCGAGGTTTAGAGCGATTTTGTCTAAAATGGGGTTTTTTTCTTTTTTGATTTTGAGACGTCATAGGGAAAAAGTTATAGCGAAAATGTGACGATGAACTGTTTGGAGCAGCGAAACCCTAGAATCCAAAGCTTTGATACCAAATGTTATGAAACCAACTCAAAAAAAGATAGAAAAGATAGATGAACGTCTTAGAAATAAGCCTATTCGAGGGGGAAACCTCCTTTAAATTACACAAATGAACAATTGTTGAATGATACAAATGACAAGACCTCCTTTGTATATATAGGAGTCTAAGGGGTCATAATATAATCAGAGCCGACATAACAATAATAATTTAAGGGCACAATAATAACAATAGTGGGCTTCTATGGGGCACAATAATAACAATATAAGAACTACATGGACACAACAATATAATAAAGGGATTGTACTAATAACAATAAGGGGTTACAATTTCGGCCTCTTTTAATTATAAAATGGAAGTCATCCTCCGCCAATTCCTTTGGCAAGGAGGGAAAAATGACAGAAAGAAATTCAATTTGGTCAATTAGAAATAGGTCATCCAATCCCAAGACCGAGGAGGTCTTGGAATCAGATCTCCCAAATTCCTTAATATTGCATTCAGAGGTAAGATTGCTTGGATACTTATCACTGGCCTCTTTTCCTGGTGGAAAAGGGTGTTGGAAGTTAAATATTTAAACTTCCCAAGGCAACAACTTCTAGATCAAGATATTCCTAACAGAGACTCTTCTAAAATTTGGTGATTATGCAAAAGAGCAATTCCTTTCATGGCTCAGAACACTTCTAAAGTCCCCAAGGGAGGTGCTGATATTAATATTGGATTTGATAAAATAATGGGCAGGCAACTAATAAACAGTCATGATGGAGTCAATCCCATTCTCACATTTTTTGATAGCATAGGCATCCATTACTTGGATCAGATTTCCCAGTGGGATCCCCAATCCCATCTATGGTTAGGTTGGTCATTTCCAGTCATTCCCAATGACCTCAAGGCAAGTCTCCTCGTTCTTCAATCTCATCTTCACAATATAGTGCCAATAAAAAAGAATGATTTAGATGGATTTCGTTGGGATCCATCTGGATCTAATTATACTATCCAAGCTGTCCATCAGTTCATCTGCAACAGCAACCATCCCACGCCCATATGGAATCATTGGAAAACGGTATGGAAATCTTAGGCCCTTCCTAAAATTAAATTCTTCCTCTGGACTCTTCTTAAGAGGAAAATCCTTATTGCAGAAAATTTACAAGAGAGAGGCATCAATGGCCCTTCTCGCTGCCTTAATTGTCAAGCTGCCAAAGAATCCATTCAACATCTCTTTATTGCCTGTCCCTTTGCTATCACCTGCTGGAGAAACTTAATCTACACTGACCATATTCCTTGGAATAATCAGGATTCCATAGGAGAAGCTATACATAAATGGAAAAAGAATTATCCATGGCAGCAAAAGAAGAACAACATTGTTAAAAGGGTTTGGGATACGCTTTCTTACACTATGTTGTGGAACATTTGGTTGGCTAGAAATTGCAAAGTGTTCAAGGATAAGGAATTGATTACGAGAAAACTCTGCAACAAAGTAAGGAGCCTAGCTCTTGAAACCATATTTGTTAAAAACCAAAGAAACATAGATATCACTGAACTCAACGTTGAAGAGCGGAATTTCATTGGTTATCTCCTGGATAAAAACAATAGTAATTAGAACGGCATCACCGTTAGCAACAGGCATAGCAATGTTCACCATAAATGGAAAATTAGATTAAAGGAATAAGAGTTTGCAATATGGCTCAAAAATTGCAACAACTATTATCCTTTTTATTTTTTTATTTATGGCGCTTCAAAATCAAATCTTGGAATTGCGAGAGTAGGAGGAATTATTTTCAATGCCAATGGGGATCACATACTTTCTTATGAATGGGGGCTTGGGCATATATCCAACAATAGGGCAGAGGCTTTGGCCCTATATCAAGGACTCATCTAGCTCAGTAAAATTGGTATATGTATAACCTTGATTTTCGGAGACTCAGCAGTAGTCATCAGCCTAATGGTTCAGAAAAGGAAATATCCCAATGTTCTCCTCCAACAGGCCATTAGCCAATGTCAAATTTTGAGCCAGTCAATGTCAGAACTGCGTTTCCACCATATCCTACGCACCCTCAACAAGGATGCTCATTTTCATGCCAACAGAGCATGTACCAGGCCAACGGGCATCCTTCTTTGTAATGAATAGGAAACACACCACTATTTACCATGATAAATAATTATTTCTACATCAATCAGATTTGCAGTAAATTTGAGAATCCTGACATTTGGAATTGGTCAAAGATTTCTCAGATCATATCCAAGGGCAAAATTCGCATTAGGATCCGGCATCTCCTAGGAAATCTCATATTCATGCTTGAAATCATTCGTTCAGTCGAATTGTTTATAATCACCTATCCCTCCCTAACTCTTCTGTCTCCCTCCTGTGTTTTCCCTTGCCTCTCCTCTGTTCTTCCTTTCTCTCCTCTGATGGGCCCTCTGAGTTCCTTGTCCTTCTTATACACCCTCCCCTCCTTCCATTCCTACAATTAGTCTTCTCCCTTTCCTGTTGATTTGCGTCCCCGACTTATTCATCCCTCTCTGCTGCCCGTGGTTCCTCTCAGCGATAAAGCCAATCTATTAACTCTCGTTTCTCTGGTATCTCCTCAATCTTTCGTATCTTCTCTTATCCTCTCAGTTCGACCCCAAGTGCAACGCTTCTGGTCAGTTCCCTGGGTTTTACAGCACCCTCAACATCATTTTTTATCTGCAGTAATGGCGAGGAACGAGGGCTGTCTCCACTGTGCTGACCTCCAGGCCGAGCTGGAGCAAATACGTGCCCACCAGAAGATCTTGGGTGCCAAGATTGACAATAAAAATCGCCTTATAAATGAAAAATATGCAGTTGACGTTAACTTGTTCCTTCATAGAATCTCTTCGCTGAATGAGTAGTTCAACCAGCTTTCCAATAGGTGCAGTCATGCTGAAGAATCCATTGAAATTCTGAAATATATGATGGAAAAGAGAAATGCAATACCCACAAGTTCATCAAGCATCAAGGAAGCCGGTGTTGATGACAAGCCCGAAGAGTCCATTGCTCGACAAATTAACCACATCAATATAGATTGATTATGTCTTGTAAATGTTGTTATCTGTTGTTCCAGCTTGTTAGGATTTATCTCTGGTCAATTTTCTTTAAAAGTCCAAAAGGCAGGATCAAGGAGGAATTTTGTCTAACTTGTAACTCCTCTTCTCTTTGCTCTTCATGGCATAACATTTTGTACTTCAGGAGCTTAGTCTCCCTTCTTCTTTTGAAAATATAATACAACAACCGACTATGTAAAAAAAAAAAAAAAGGGGTTTACACTAGTAGTATAGGGACCTAACATCATTATAAGTCATATCCTTTGGGTTGGATAGTTAACAATGCAAACTTATAGGTTACAAGGAAGTGTTTATTCAAGTTCGCCATTACTTAAAATATCATTGATGCAGTTGAGTTAGATGTAGTTCCACTTGACATCTCAGGAATCATTCTGGGTAGTCCTTATTTGTATGATAGGAAAGCAATATTTTATCACCATGACAACAAATACATATTGCTCAAGAATGGTGTGGAGTACATTGTGAGAGCCCATTGCAAAAAGCTGAACATTTCTTTGGTTAATCTAGGCCAGATGAAGAGACTAGTAAAATGTAAGTAAAGTTTTGTGCTTCTCATGATCAAGAAAAATAATGATATTGATTATGAATCTTTTGAAGGTTGTGATGATAAATTGAAATCTGATTTGTTTTATGTGGTAAGAAAGCATGGAGAGATGTTTCAGGAACCAAAGGGGTTACCTCCTAAGAGGAGAATTCAGCATGAGATATAGTTGCGACCAGATGTTCCACTTCCAAAAATTGGCATGTATTGCATGTCGATTATGGAGAGCATGGAAATCAAGAAGAAAATTCAAGAGTTTCTGAATAAAGGTATCATATGCCCATTTACTTCGCCATGTGGTTTTCCCATTGTCTTTGTGCCAAAGAAGGATGGAACTTGGCGCATGTGTGGATTTCTGTGCATTGAACAAAATCACAGTGAAAAATTGTTATCCACTCACAAGAATTGATGATTTTCTTGATCAATTGAGGTATGCAAAGTATTTCACTAAGTTAGACTTACAAAGTGGTTACCATCAAGTTAGGATAGACAAAGAAGAAATTTGGAAAACCACATTTAAAACTAAACAAGGATTATTTGAGTGGTTTTTTATGCCTTTCGAACTTACGAATGCTCCAACTACTTTCATGAGGGCAATGAATGATGTATTGAGGCCATTTCTAGATGACTTTGTCATTATGTACTTAGATGATATACTCATATTCAGGAAATCCAAAGATGCACATGTCATGCATGTAAACAAGGTACTAGAGGTCTTGAGAAAAGAACAGTTGTTTTGAAAGATGTCAAAGTGTGAATTTGGCAAGAATTCTTTGGTGTATTTGGGACACATTGTTGGAGGAGGTGCGCTGAAGATCGACCCCTCTAAGGTTGAGGTAATTTTGAATTGGCTCAAGCCCAATACAGCTACAGAGGTAAGAAGTTTTTTTGGGGCAGCAAAATATTGGAGAAAGTTTATTGCTAATTTTTCTTCAATTGCACCTCCATTACATGCATTGACAAGTGTCAAGAAAGTCTTCCATTGGGGAGATGTACAACAAAAAGCATTTGATGCTTTGAATCAAAAGATAAGTTCAACACCGATATTGCCACTTCCGGATCTTACACAACCATTTGAGATTCAAACGGATGCAAGCGATTATGCCATGGGAGCAGTTGTATTGTAGCATGGTAAACCCATTTCATTTCATTCTGAAATCTTTAATGGAGTTGTAACTAACTATCCCACCTATGACAAAGAACTTTATGCATTGGTACAAAGTGTTAAGGATGGAAGCACTATTTGATGGCGAAGGAGACCATCATCCATACCGACCATCAACCATTGCAGTACTTACAGTCACAGTCAAAGTTGCAGTAGTCACGACATTTCAGATGGATGGGTTTCTACAACAATTTCATTTGGTTATCAGGTATAAAAAGGGAATCTACAATAAGGTAGCTAATATGATTTCAAGTCCTATTGTAAATTCATTTGTTATACTCAAGCATAATTCTGTTTTGCATGAAAGTTACATTGAACAATATTCATATGATAGTGACTTTCAAGATGTGTATGCAAGCTTGAGTCAAGGAAACCAAATTGAAGAGTTGGATTAGAATGTACATAAAAATTTGTTGTATCATTTGGGCAAGTTGTGTATTCCACAGGGAGAAAGAAACAATATCATAAGGGAGGCACACACTTCATTGATTGCTAGACATTTTTGTGTAGGTAAGACAGTAGCGAATCTCCAAAGGTATTGTTATTGGCCACACATGTTGGATAATGTTTCTCATTTCATAAGAGGATGTTCTTTATGTTATACAAGTAAGCCTAGCAATAGGAAACTTGGTTTATACACTCCACTTCTGGTACCTTCATGTCCATGGGAGAGTATCTTAATGGATTTTGTAGGAGCTCTTCCATTGTCAACGAAAGGTCATGATTACTTGTACGTAGTTGTAGACAGGTTCAAAAAGATGTGCATACTAACACCATGTAAAAAGAAAATTACAACTGAACAAACAACTCATCTTTTCTTCCAAAACATTTGGGTTCATTTTGGTCTTCCTAGTTCTATTGTAAGTGATCAAGATTCTCGATTTATTGGGAATTTTTGGTCGAATTTGTGGGACATGATGGACACAAAGTTGAAGAAGAGTACAACATTTCATCCAAAAACATATGGAAAAACCGAGGTGGTCAACATAATAGTTATTCATCTTCTTAGAGGATATTGCAGCAAACATCCCAAATTGTGGTATGAACAGTTGCATTACATCCATCATGCATACAACAGGGCAAATAATTCTTCCACAAGCACTTCGCCATTTGAGGCATGTTATGGGTACTTTCTAAGATCACCACTGGACTTCATATTTGAGAAAGATACCACCATCAATGGTAACAGTGACATTGATAAGGCAAGGAAGTTCATAGAGCAAATTTAGTTGATATATCATACAATGTAAGAATAACATGAGAAAAGTCAGAGCAACTACAAGGCAAGGCATGACAAACACTGAGTTGATCATAAATTTCAAGTTGGCGATGAAGTTTGGTTATATATTAGCAAAGAGAGACTTCAAGGGGAAGGTAAAAAGCTTAAACCAATCCGTTATGGTCCTTTTAAAATTGTGGAAAAGATTGGTAATAATTCTTTTAAGCTTGATTTTCCTCCTTATATGCAAATATACTATGTTGTTAATGTTGAGAATTTGAGATTGTTTGAGCCTCCTTTGATTGATGATCAAGGAAAGCATGTTCAACTACCATAAATAAATGATTTCTTGCCAGAATATCTAGATGAGTTTCAACAATATCTCATACTTGACAGAAGAATCAGGACTTCAAAGAGAGGGGATGTCGAATACCTTAGAGTGGGACTCAAGGGACAAAAGCCTTCTCAAGCCAAATGGTTGCAGACCGAGAAGGTGAGGGAGATGTACCCTCACCTGCTGAACAATTGATAGGATATTTTGGGGTCCAAAAGGCTTCTAGTGGGGAGGAATGATCAGGTGCTTAGAATTTAGCTCAAAAATCAAAGTTCCCAGAATGGCTCGAAACCTGAATGGCCATGTTCATCTTGGAAAAATGATCCTTGAACGCAACTCGCTTCGTCAAAAAACGAGTTTGTATGAGAAAGTTATTGTGATCTGATCGCTTTGCTAAACATGCACAATTTGTAAAAAGATGCCCAGTCACTACACAATCAGTAGTCCGTACTACTGGCAGGGTCAATGTTGGTCAACAAGGAATCATAGATGGACAAGTGGCATCAGTAGATTGGGTTATATAGGTGGTGTGTTGGCGCAATGTGATTGGTTTATTTTTGGACCAATAGAAGAATGCCATGTGGGAAGCTCAGAGGCCACCAAGTGGCACCTCCCAAAGGCCTTGACAGTCTACACAGTGGAACAAAATTTTGGTTGGAGGTCGAGTCGAACCCTTGACCTCTGGCATACTATCTGAACATCTTTACGAACTCCTTTACCGAGTGTTTCTTACCTCGTATTTTCTCCGCGCTATTTTAAAGTGTAATGGTTTGGAGTTGGGCAGTTTGGGGAGGGCCAACCCTCCCCATGTGAATGTAAATGTATTAATCACAAACAATTTATGTTACCATGGTGGATAGTCCAATACACAACTCGGTGAAAATTAGTGGTTTCACATGTAATCACAACAACATAAACAACACGGTCACGGTTGCAGTTAACTCTGGTGAATAGTTCCAAATGTTAACGTTTGTTGTTACCCATGTGAACGCAATTTCTATAACCCCAAACGGTTAACCACTCTAATGAATACGACTCTAGAAGTTAATGCGACGTTAACTCCACATTTGAACACCAAGACACAGTTAATGCGACGATTTATCCGACAGTTTCGATGAATGGTTAGCATGTGTCTAGTTCCAACAATTATGGTCAACACTAACTCCGCGATCATCACTAATTGCAGATTAGTGGGCCACTAATCTAGGCTTATATTAATTAAGAGCAGTTTAACCGTTGTTAAGCTTGGGTTTAAAACAACAACAATTCTGGCGATGCCACCAATTTCGGGCCTGCCTCCACACTTAGCGGGGCTAACTGGAGTCATTCCAAAATTAGAGGAGAAATTGTAGGAAAAGATTGTCTGAGTCATAGAGAAGGCAATTTTTGACCAAATTGAGCTCAGGAAGAGGTGTTCTTGGATAATTTTGACATTCTAAACACATTGGTGTAGGTCTCAGGAGCCATAGAGCTTTGTAAAACAACATTTTTCCATATTGACCTAATACAGAGACCCAAGCCATGGAATCTGGACCAAGGAGATGTAGCCCAGGAGTGGTGAACTCCTTCATCAAAACATTGTGTTAAAGTGTCTCTTTGATGGTTTTCTGTTCTTTGAATGTCTGCTTTTCAGTATTTGTTTTTGAAGCTATTTTTCTCATGAATGTTATTTTAAACTTAAGGAAATTTACCTGATTGCATACACAAACAGCTAATGAAACCTTAGTACAAGAAGCAATAAGCAAGCATATGTTTAGAAATATGTAATTGATAATAGCACAAAATAAACTAACAATAAAAAACAGATCACCATGCCTCAAGAATAATAATAGTAAATAAAATTTTCTCTTTTCATTAAATACATAAAATCATGATTACATATTTCATTATGAAGATCGAACCTAGTTACATATTTCAACAGGCTTAAAAGCAGGGATGGGAGTTTTTAAAGTAGATATGGGCATGATGAATATCAAGTTGGAAGGGTTGACAAAGTTGATGCAAGAAAGGCTTCCCAATGGTGACAAGGTAATCCATGAAAATCATGATGAAGACAAAAGGAATATGAATTATGATTTAGAGACTCCAATGTTGGGTTTAGGACCCACAAAATTCCAAAAATAGATATGATAAAGTTTGATGGCAAGGATTCAGTAACATGGATAATATAGGTGGAGCTATTCTTTAATCTACATGATGTGCCACATAAACAAAAGGTACACATTGAGTATATATATTTAGAACAAATTTATTTTATGTGGTATCAATGGATTTGCTCTCATAAATCAATTGTCACTTGGACGATTTTTACGGAAGAATTGGTAACGCATTGTGAGGATACAAAGAGTAATGCCTTCTTTATCCAATTGATAAATCTAAAACAAAAGGGTTCAATGGAAGAGCACACTGAGGATTTCCAAATATTGAATATCAAAGTAAATGATAGTCCAGAGGAGAATACAATTGATGTTTTCATAGGACTTTAAAGGATAACATCCAACATGAGGTTTGCGTTTGGGAACCTAATTCATTGGAGAAGGCATTCAAGGCCACAATAAAAGTTGAAAGCAAAATTATGGCAACAAGGAAGTCTACCACTCACAACATAAATATGGAAGTTTTGTTGCTCCTAGCCTCCCACAACCTACAAGGTTGACACCACAAAAATTGGAGGAAAAAAGAGCAAAAGGGCTTTGTTACAATTTTGATAGTAAATACGTTAAGGGTCATAAGTGTGCTGAGAAGAAATTGTTTTACATAGATTGTGAAGAGGAGGAAGAAAAGGAAAAAGAAACATCAAAAGAAGAGGATATACACCAGGAACCAACCCTAGAGAAAGAAGAAATGAATCTGACCATATATTGTAATGCATTGGCAAGGATTACCACCCGTCAAACTCTCAAGATAGACGGATATATCAAGAAAAAAAGGTAATAGTGCTGATCGATTCTAGTAGTACCCATAATTTTATTCATTATAAGATATTCAAGGAATTGAATTACTTTTTATATCCAACACCAAAGTGTCAAGTGATGGTTGCAAATGGAGGAACTATAAGGTAGTTTCATAATATCAATCTAAGCATGGGGGAATATTGATCTGTATATGAAATTGCTTGAGGATTATGATAAATTGCAAGTGATTAAATTAGAGTTTTAAGCCTCTTATATCAAATTCATAAACACATAAACATGAAATAAAGTTCAGTTTTTGCAAAAAATAATAGACAACATTGCCATAACAACAAACAGAACACAACAAAATGATGGAGTTCACCCCTCCTGGGCTACATCTCCTCGTCCAGCTTCCAATGATTGGGCCTCTTTCATTATGCTCATAAAATGGCGTTTACATCAAGTTAAAGTGCTCAAATGGCTTCAACAATAGCTCCAATGGCTTCAGAATTGTCAAAAACCCCTGTCTAGCCTTTTTCTACTCCCAAAAAGGAAAAAACCTGAGAAAGTTATGCCTCTTTCTCTCTTTTCCCAAGTTCTTAGCCAGCCATCCTACAATTCAGCCAAAACCTGGCTCGTGAGCCCCAAATGCGGAAACGACATGCTGAACCTAGCACAATTCCCGCTAGGCGGGCGAATTTGTAAGACGGATAAGGGCGCCTTTAAGCCCCTAGTCTCGAAAAATAAGGCCACCTGGCGACCATGTGATTGCGTTGAGGGTTGAGTTTTGGGGCTGCTGTTTGGTCCCTATCTAACACATAAAAACCTTGGATTGACCCCCCTTCCGCTGTGCTCCTGGTCACATAGCGGTGAACATGATCGTGAGTTCGTCCCTTGGGCTGGCCCCCTTACCCCTTTACGCCATCGTCTTCAAACTTGGGCATATGGCTCGAGGCTTGTCCTTTAGGGCTGGTCCCCATCTCTGTTTTCTCTCACTATGGTCATGCACTCGTCAGTTGTGGGTTGTATTTTTGGGGGCTAAGGATTATCATGTGGGCTTGGCTAGGGCCTAGCCCTTGGCCCCCCCCCCCATAGTTCTATGGCGCAGGGGTGGCCAAGGGCTAGGGCTTAGCTAAACCCTCCCCCAAATGTGCCATTCAACCCAACTTAAATACAACCTTTTAAGATAGTCTGTCAAGAGACGAACACGACACAATGGTGCGAGGCTTGGTTGATTGGTGTGTGGTCGCAAGTTCAGATTCCGCGGGTGTGCTCTTCGGCCCTCTAACCAATTTTGGCCGCCTTAAGGAGGCCACTGGTTAGCCCACGTGGCACTCCCTCATCGGCCCACCTGTAACCAATCAAATTGTGCCAACCATGCACACAATCAACTACCACGTGTTGATCCACCATTAGCCTATGGAGTCTAGTCAGTATGCCATGTTAGTAGGCCAGTTAGCTGTATGGATTGCTGACTGGGTAACCTTGCAAACTATTTTTTTTTAAAATTTCGTTGTTTCCACAAATGAACAGATCTCATTTCCAAGAGAATATGGCATCCGTTTTGAACAAAACGACTTGCATTGGATTCAAATCGCCGAGATCTATGCAACCGTTTTGGTTTCGAGCCATTTCAACAAATTTGAATTTTGAGCATATAATTTATTCACCAGATCATTCCTGCCCACTGGAAGAGTTTGGACCTGCAAAATCTCTTTATTACTAAACAATTAGATGAGGGTACAACTCCCTTACCCTTCCAGTCTCAACCCACTAAAATTTGCTTGAATTTAACAATTTGAGCTTTTCATGAAAATTGATCATTTTCCTTGATTTTGAAGACCTTCTCTTGTTGTCATAGATACCATCTTACTACAATTTCCCAGAATATGCAAAACAAGAAATTGTCCTTGAAGGAACAAACACATTTCCTCCTCGGTCACCAATCAAAGGAAACGTAAACAACTTGAAATTCTTCTCACCTAGAACACTGTCGATACGGCGATGCTTAACTTGTCTAGCCTTGTGCTTGGCTCGACTCTTGATGAAATGTGATCAACATCGCCATGCACCATCCCATTTCGAAGACAAGACTTTTGGAAACCCACAAAAAGAACTTTTGGAACCAATACCCTCTTTGTCAAATTTCTTTGGCACTTTCTCTTTGACCTTTGCACTCTCTAGCACTCGCATCTTGTTGACATGAATGTTCAACAATGATGTATGCTGCTGCAATTTTACCTCATCTTGTTTACCTCTTTTAGGAGGCAACATGTTACATTCATAAAGCATATTATCACACCCATTAGCAACATCAATGAAATCAAATTTTACATTTCATGTATCTCCTTGAAAGGCCTCATTCACAACATCTTTATGCTTGAACATTAACAAAGCAAAATTCTGACTAGCATTCACAATTCTCTTCATTTGTCCAACATGCATAAGAGACAAACTCATCTTCTTACTATGCGATCTAACAATGTACTCAATCCCATTCTTGAACAAGTGATACTTATTCTCATGGCGATGAAATATTGCTCTCCTATCATAAAGATATGGGCTTCCCAAAACAATACCACAAATCTCAAGCAGAACTACATCAAGTTTAACTTCATCAAGTTTGCAGTGATTGCAAATCTAAGTATGCACTTCCTTATCACCTGTAAATTTGCATTCTTACATATCCAACCTAAAGGATAAGGTCTTGGATGTGGGATGGTTTCTAGATTTAACTTCTTGACTAAGTCTTCATAAAAAAATATTTGCTTATGAATCACTATCAAATAATGTGTCAATTTTGTTATGCTTTGAAGTAACTCTAATGTGGAAAATATCTATTCTTGTTTCTTCATTTTGAGTATCATTGGAACAATTTGAAGAACTAGTACTAGTTATGTCCTTACCTTTCAAACCCATCGCTGTGATCTTGGTTTCATCTCTGGAATCAGAACCTAAATCATGTTCTATAATTACAACTATTTTCTTCTTCTCCTTGTTTTTAAGCTTGTTGGGTCTCATCTCTGGATGAAGTTTCCAACAGTGATCTTTATCATGGTCATCTTTAAAACAATGTTTGCACGTGAGTTTTCTTTCTCCATCTTGATGGAAGCATTCTTCTTCCATTTTCCCTTAAACTTACCCTTTCCTTTTTCTCTAGACTCAAGGGAACTCTCACTTTTCTCATCTGAAACATGTTTCCCTCTTGCTTATAGATGTGTGGCATGTACACAAACTTCATCTAAATTTGTAGGGTTAAACATGAGAATAGCATGTCTTAGATAAATATGCAAACCTCCAATGTATTTTAACAAAGTTTCTTAAGATGTCAAATCTACACCCAATATTAGTGCTCTTCTCCTAAACTCTTGAGTATAGTTTTGTACCCTTTGTCCTTTTCCTTGCCTAAAGTTTTGCCAATCCATTATAGATTTCTATATGTATGCTAATGGATAAAATTTTCTTCTCAATGTAGCAGCAAAATCATTCCAAGAGGTTAAGAACCTACCATGCTTTTTCATGTCCTCTTGAGTTTTGGCTTCCCACCAAATAAGAGCTGCACTTCCAAATATTAGTGAAGCAAGCTGAATCTTGGTGTCATAATCCTTGATTCTTTGTATCCTGCAATACACTTCAAAAATCAAACTTTATGTCAAGTTTCAAAAATGGAGTTTTACCATGTCCCTTTGGAGAATGTGGAGGTGTTTGTGACGGGGTTGTTGTGGAAGATGAAGATGGTGAAGATGGTGGTGAGGATGGAGGTGAGAGAATGGTGGTGTCAAAGGTGGTTTGTCACCATTCCCTTTTGGAGACTTATCCTCATCTCCTCCTTTTCCTCCTGAAGAACCCTCTCCCTTTGGAAGCTTGGAGCTCTCACCTTGCAATCTTGTGTTTCTATCTTCATAGATAACTTTCACCATTTGGGTCATGTCAAAGAATCATTTTCTAAAAGCCTTCTCATCTTCTGACATATTATCAATCCCTACTTCATGTGACATGCTTGTTGAATCTTTAGGTACAATTTGATTTGAAATTTGTGGTGGAGATTGTGGCAAATGTGCTCTCCTTATCCTTGTCCCAACTTGAGGACCCGCAACCACAAGATTTCCTTGTGCTCTCTTGAGCTTCAACCTTGTAAGCATCAGAACACTTGCAAACAAATTAAACCCTCACAACAACAAAGAACCCAAGCTCTGACACCAAACTGATTTGTATATGAAATTGCTTGAGGATTATCATAAATTGCAAGTGATTAAATTAGAATTTTAAGCCTCTTATATCAAATTCATAAACACATAAACATGAATTAAAAGTTTAGTTTTTGCAGAAAATAGCAGACAACATCACCATAACAACAAACACACATAACAAAATGACGAAGGAGTTCACCCCTCCTGGGATACATCTCCTAGTCCAACTTGCAATGGTTGGGACACTTTCATTATGCTCATAAAATGGTGTTGACGTCAAGTTACATTGATCAAATGGATTCAACAATAGCTCCAATGGCTTCAGAACTATCAAAAACCCCTGTCTAGCCTCTTTATGCTCCCAAAAGGCCAAAAACTAAGAAGTTTATGCCTCTTTCTCTCTTTTCCCAATTTCTTAGCTAACCATCCTACAATTGGGCCAAAAGCTGGCTTGTGCACCCCAAACGCGGAAACAACGCGCTAAGCATGACACAATTCCCACTCAGTGGGTGAATTTGTAGGACGGATAAGGGCACCTTTAAGCCCCTAGTCCCAAAAAATAAGGCCACATGGCGCCCATGTGACCGCATTAAGGGTCGAGTTTTGGAGCTGCTATTTGGCCCCTGTTTGGTGTGTACCCATGGTTCCATGCAACCCATAAATCCTTGGGCTGGCCCCCTTTCCGCTGCACTCCTGGTCACATAGCAGTCAACATGACCATGAGTTAGTCCTTTGGGCGGGCCCCTTACCCCTTTACGCCACGATCTTTAGAACTTGGGCATATGGTTTGGGGCTGCCCCCCCATCTCTGTTTTCTCTCTTGCTATGGTCATGCACCTATCGGTTGTGGTTTGTATTGTTGCAGGCCATGGCTTATCATGTGGGTTGGGCTAGGGCCTAGCCCTTGGTCCCCCGCCAGCGGTTCTATGGCGCAGGGGTGGCCTAGGGGCTAGGCCTTAGCTCGACCCTCCCCCAAATGCGCCATTCAACTTGACTTAAATACAACCTTTAACATAGTTTATCAAGAGACAAACACAACACAATGGTGTGAGGCTTGGTTAATTGGTGTGTGGTTGCAAGTTCAAACCCTGGTGGTGTTCTCTTCGGCCCTTTAACCAATTTGGTCACCCTGAGGAGGCGACGTGGCAGCCATTGGTTGGCCCACGTGACACTCACTCATTGGCCCACCTATAACCAATCAAATTGTGCCAACCATGCGCACAGCCAATTGCCACGTGTTGATCCACCATTGGCTGACAAAGTCTAGTCAACATGCAATGTCAGCAGGACAACCAGCTACACGGACTGCTGACTGGGCAACCCTACAAACTGTTTTTTTATTTAAATTTCGCTGTTTCCACAAATGAACAAATGTCATTTCCGGGAGCATATGGCGTCCATTTTGAATGAAACGACTTGCGTTGGATTCAGATCACTGGTATCTATGTGTTTGTTCTAGCTTCGGGTCATTTCAACCACTTTGAATTTTGAGCATAAAATTGATCCACTAGATCAAATATGTATTGACTAGTCCAATGCTTTCCATTCCGATGGGTGGTGCTGATGTTGTATTACGAGTCCAATGGTTAAAATATTTGGGGACGATAGATTTTAATTTTCAAGAATTTTTCTTGAAATTTTCCTAGGAAGGAAAGAAATTTTAATTAAGGGGCATTATAGGGAATCCAGGGAAGATAATTAGCTGTAATGACATGACAAAGCTGTTAAAGAAAGTACAGTGAGGCATAATTTCACAATTATGCTCACTAGATGTTCAAACATCGAAATCATCTATTTCTCTAGATCTCCAAAGAATCTTAGACAATCATTCCAAGGTATTTGAGACTCCCAAAGTCCTCCCACCTATTTGTGATCATGATCTTGCTATTCACTTGATTCTAGGAAGCGTTACTCCAAACATCAAACCTTATAGATATCCATATGCCAAAAAGAGTGAAATTGAATGTATGGTTGCAAAAATGCTAGAGGAAGGTATAATTCAACCTAGTCAAAGTTCTTTCTTTGCTCTAGTTGCATTTGTACACAAGAAGGATGGATCATGGTGTATGTGTTCGGATTATAGGGAGCTCAACAAGCTAATTATTAAAGATACATTTTCCATTCCTATCATTGATGAATTGTTAGATGAATTACATGGAGAAATTTACTTCACCAAACCAAATCTTCCTTCAGGATATCATCAAATTAGAATGAAGACTGAAGACATTCTGAAAACAACATTAAAAAATCATGAAGGTCATTATGAATTTTTGGTTATGCCATTTGGTATTACTAATGCATCTTCCACATTTCAAGGTTTGATGAATTCCATTTTCAAACCCTTCCTTAGAAAATTTGTGTTATTATTTTTGACGATATATTAATATACAAGAAGTCTTGGAAGAATCATGTTCAACATGTTGACATGGTGCTCAAACTTTGGAGGAGAAACAATTGTATGCAAAAACCTCCAAATATTTCTCTGGGGTATAAGAGGTGGAATATTTGGGTTGTATTGTATCTCATGAGGGTGTTAATTTAGATCCTAAAAGAATTAAATCCATCAAGGAATGGAAAATCCCCACAACCCTAAAGCATCTTCGCGGATTTCTTGTGTTGACAGGGTATTATCGCAAGTTTGTTATGAATTACGGGAAAATAGTAGCACCTCTAACAACATTATTGAAGAAAGATGCATTTTTTTGGACTCTAGAAGCAACTAAGTTCTTTGAACATATTAAAGAGGCAATGTGCCAAGCTTTGATTTTAACTACTCCAAACTTCACAAAAACCTTTATGGTGGAATGTGATGCCTCAGGAAATGGAATTGGTGCTATTTTAATGCAAGAAGGAAGAACCATTGCTTTTGAAAGTCGTCCAATCTAGGAAAATTATTTACACAATCCTATTTATGAGAAGGAAATGTTGGCAATACTACATGCCCCGAGGCAATGGTGCCATTACCTAATGGGAAGACAATTCAAGGTAAAACCAAATCATGGTAGCCTGAAATACTTTTAGGAAAAATTATTATCTTCAGAAGAGCAGCAAAAATGGGCCACTAAGATGTTTGGTTATGACTTTGAAATCATCTACAAAAAAGGGAAGCAACATGTTGTTGCAGATGCACTATCAAGAAGGGACGAAGATGTGGAAGCATTGCTCTATGCCATTTCTATTATCCAACCTGACTGGATAACTGAAATATGGGAGGAATGGAAGAATGACGAAGAGGTGTGGACACTCATTTAAAATTTGTAACAATATCCCAGTACATCTAATACATTTATCTAGAAAAATGACTCATTATGGTACAAAGGTCACTTATATCTACGTAAGAATTCCCAATTCAAACAAAATATCCTTTTGGAATTGCAAACCTCTCCTTTAAGAGGGCACTCAAGATTTAAAAAAAATTACTAAAGAACGTTTTTGGGATGGCCTTAAATTTGATATTTAGAAAATTGTGGCAAAATGTTTAGTTTTCCAATAAAATAAAGTTGAGACAATTAAGACCCCAGGTTTGTTACAACCTTTAGCCATTCCAATTCAACATTGGGAGGATGTCTCAATGGATTTTATCATAGGTTTTCCCAAGTCCGAAGGAAAGGTTTTCATCTTGGTGGTAGTTGATAGAATTACCAAGTATGCACACTTTTGTGCATTATCTCATCCTTTTAAAGCCAGTACAATTGATACTGCATTGATGGAAACAATACAAAAGCTACATGGAAACCCAAAGATTATTATAAGTGACATATCTCACATTTTCAATGGACTTTTTTGGATGAAATTATTTTCTTGTGCTGATACTCAATTGGCTTCTAGCTCATCTTATAATCCTCAATCTGATGGGCAAGCTAAGATAGTGAACAAATGTTTGGAAGGATATATTCGTTGCTTTGTATTTGAGAAACAAAAAAAAATGGGTCAAGTGATTACCTCTCGCTGAATGGTGGTATAACACTTCCTTCCATACTACAACAACAATGACCCCATTTATGGCACTTTATGGATATCATCCACCATCCATCACATCATCTTTAAGAGAAAATTCTAAGGTTCAAGTAGTGGAAGATCACATCGAGCATCAACAAGTTCTCCAACTCTTAAAGGATAACTTAACACTGGCACAAAATCAAATGAAACAACAGGTAAATCAACATCGTAGTGAAATTTCTTTTGATGTAGGCAATTGCATATGGCTACAACCATACGAACAAATGTCCTTCAAGAAATCTAAGAAGGATAACAAATTATCACCAAAGTACTATGGTCCCTATAAAGTGTTGCAAAAGATTAGTAATATAGCATACAAATTGGAGTTGCCTGCATCTTCCCGAGTACACCCAATTTTCTATGTTTCATGCATAAAGAAGGTTATCGATGACAAGCTCCCAGTTCAAACAATATTGCTAGAACTTGACGAGGAAGGAAAAATCATATTGGAGCCTGAAGTGGTTATAGAAACAAGAACCTGACAACTACATAATCGATATATTTCAGAGTATTTCATCAAGTGGAAGAACTTACCTGCTGAATATTCCAATGGGAGGATGAGAATTTTATACAGAAGCATCCAAAATTACTAGAGCATTGAGGACACCACCTTTTTTGAAGGAGAGGGGCATGTTAGGTCCCTATAATACTAGTGTAACCCCCTTATTGTTATTGTTGTGCCTAATAGAAGCCCACTATTATTATTTTCGTGCCTTTACATTATTATTGTGATGTAGGCTTTGATTATATTGTTACCTCTTAGACTTATATATACCAAGTATGTCTTGTCATTTGTATCATCCAAAAATTGTTCATTTATGTGATGTAGAGGAGCTTTCCCCCTCGAAGAGGCTAATTTTCAAGTCGTTGATCTATCTTTTATTATGTTTTGTGATATGGTTTCATAAAGAACTCTACTTAATAATATAAAACCCTATTCATGCAATAAATCTACATCCTCATTCCCTGCTTATCATAAAAAACTCAATAGTACTCCACTCAACATTATGTATTCAAGCAGTTTCATATTCTCATCGGTAAATAAAGTGTTCAAGGACAATGCATAACATAACAATGATCAACATCACTCTATCTTTTAGTGATAGAACATTGGCATCTATGATATGTCATCATTTGACTTTAACCAACAACCTTATTCTATCACAGTGATACATTCAATGATTTTTCTCTTTGATCACGCAATGTAACAATACTATAATATGACACTCATTCAACTATGGAAGAATCAATCCTGTCTTGGCCACAAACAAACAACACCTTTGCTTCAATACTACTGTCAATAACCACAATGTCTCTTCTTGTTATAATGCCTGCTGCTAAGTACATAGTCACAATATTGTTGTATTGTATCTGCTTCTATTCAATGATCATAACATTGTTATCACCGCTGTCACTTTCAACACTCTCCCTGTTATCTAGGAGAATCAACATAAATTTTGTTGTATTATGGCTAACAACTTCATTCATCGATTATATAGATATATCAACAAACATTAAAGCAATGCAAATCTATTTAGAGCTAGCATACATAAACTCCAAAACCAAGGCTTGCAACACAAGCTCTAAAACATCAGACTTCATTATGCCCAATATAATTTTACAAATTGACAGGAAACCAATTCTCCTCAGTAGCCCCTTTGTTCCTAAACAAAATTCAAAATAAGCAAGGCATATTAACAATGTTCTTCTCCCGCTCTTTCTGTCACATATCTCACAAGTTAATTACTTGTTATATGAACAAATCAAGGAGAACAAGGGAACATACTATCACACATTATTCCACGTAGCTAATGATCATAGAACACAAAAGACAATGCAAAACCCATTTATGCATTGGTCACTGGGCCATTGAAGGTTAAAAATGCTGTACTCTTTTCCTTATATTAGGTTGCCCAATGGGAGTTGCTGAGAACACTTCAAAATTCATTCCGTGAACTAAGACAAAGCAATACGAGTCAGTGAATTGGTATTTGTATTATTCCTTGGATCATCCAAGAAATGGTGCAACCCTGCAACATGTCGAAGAAAGTGTAACTAGGTTCGGCCTTCATAAATGTACTTTTGATATTTGTATTTATACAAGAAAATAAATATTATTTTTGTTATATTTATCAATGACTTTCTTGCTCATTGAAATAGATCTAGCACATGTCAAAGTATTATAGGTAAGTCAAAGAGTCAAATTAAAAAGTTGAATACCCTTAAGGGCATGTTACACTATGTATACATTTGTATAAGAGTCAAAGATATCCCTCCAAGCAAATTCACAAGTCCTCCATGCAATGAAATCACCAACATAAGCTAATCCAAAAAACAAAAGTGAAGTCGGCCTAAAGTCACCAAGTTGGCCTAAAGGAGGGACAAACCTCTATATATAGACGCTGTCCACTCCTCCAACGAAAAGCAATCATAGCTCTGAAATCAATGATAAAAGGAAGACCGAAAAAGGGTGAAGAAAGTTGAAGTAGAAGGAGCCTCTAGTGCAACAAAGGAGGATAAGACAAAACTGAAGTTTAGAGGGTTGTTCTAAGGGTAAATCATAGTCACACGTGCGAGAAAAGGAGGTCCCTCTGCAATCATAACAACAACAACATAACAATCTCATATCTCTCATTGTTTGGGCTATAAACTTAGGTCTATAAGGCCTCCCACTAGAGCGAAGAAGAGACTTTCCCAAGAAAAGGTAAAAGGAGTCAAATATACAAAGAAACCTCCCACATGTGTGAGAAAATAGGGCTGCGGTGCTGTCATATCAAGTATACAACTACACATCAAGAAGACACTCGGTTGAACAAGAGAAGGAAGGTATCTTCATAGGTGAAGGATCTCACTAAGAATCAAAGATAAGTATCTCTTCTAGAGCTCACATAAACAAGGGTTTGGCATTGATCAATAAGAAAAATTTACGAAAGGGTTTTCTTCTCTAAGAGAGAGAGGTTTTGCCTTGGCAGAGAGCCAATATCTTGTGTTCTTGTTTCTTTTGTTTTGGTAGTAGTTTGATGAAGTAAACACACATACAATAATAATAAGAGAAGAATATCAAGCTATCAAGTTAAATTGAAAAAGTGCTTCACAAATTGTTATCAAGTATAGAAGAATCCTACCATATCTAATTGCCATAGATTCTTCAACATGGTATCAGAGCTAAGGTGACACATCAAGGAAAGGGCATCTCAAGAACACTCATAAGGTGATTCATCAAGGAAGGAAATCTCAAGAACATCTACAAGGTTGAAGCATCAAGACATGAACTCTCAAATTCATCAAGAACAAGAAGCATATACTATCTACTATCCATCAAGGAAGACTACTAAGCAAGAAGAGAAGCCTTTCATATAAAGGCACCTACAAGAAGATCCATCCAAAGAAGGGTCTACAACAGATTACACCATCTACAAAGGAAAAATCACTACAAGTCAAGCCTCACTCTCCAATCATAGCTCATCATCAAGCAAGTCTATTTGAAGGAAGCAATTTGAAGATCATCAAGATCCAAGAAGGCAAGCCATCAAGTATTCAAGAAGAAAGCAAGACTACTACATCACAAATTCTATCAAGTATATATGTCCCCTCTTGAACATACATCAATGTAGTTTTGTAAGGAAAGCAACAAATTGGTTTGGACCACTAAGTTCCTTGCATGGAAGAAGAGGGCTGTTTTACTTCTCAAAGAGAATGAGCTTCTAGACCTCATGAAAGGGAATACCACTATCCCTTCTAAGGAACAAACTCAAACCTTAACCAAGTACAATAAGGATGAGACAATAGCTCAAAGGATTCTAATAGAATATATCAAATACTCTCTCATTCCTTATGTCTCCAAATTTGAAACATCAAAATAACTATAATAAACTAATTGAGCTATTCTCGGTAAGCACAGCTGGAGAAGTGATATCTTTATGAAATGATTTGTACAAGATGAAAATATCAAAGGAAGGAAAAGCTCCCTACTTCATGAAGATCTCCGAGATGAGAAATCAACTTCAAGAACTAGAAGAAGTCATGTCTAACAAAGAAATGACAACCATAGTACTCAATGCTCTACCTGAGGATTGGGGCAACTTCACATCAAGCATATATGCTAAGAAGGAACCTACCCCACTAACCAAAATATGGTCTCTATGAAAGATAGAGGAAACCAGACTCAAAGCCAAGGACGATGTGGGATCAAAGGAGCAAGCATTAGCTACCATGGCCAAGAGAAAAGGAAAATTTGGCAATTTTGGTCCACGAAGAACAAACAATAGAGATATGTCCAAATTCCAATGATTTGGATGTAAAGAATATGGACACTAGAAAAGGGATTGTCCCAAACTTAAAAAGGACAACAACAACAAGAGAAAAAGAGAAGAAGCTCACATGAATCAAGAAGTGAAAGAAGAAGACAAGAAGCAAAAGAATGAAGATCCTCCAGATCTCTACTATGACAAAGTCCACCTATTTACTTAAGTCTTCTTTCAAAGTTTTGAGTAGCATAGGAGCATATAGAGATAGGAAAAAATGCATGGTTAAGTAGCATCTTCTAGAATATAGGAGCATGGTGTAGATATAGCTCAAGATATTCACGTCGAAGGAGCATACCTATTATAGGACCTCATCCACAATGAAATAATAATTGATCACGATTAAAATCTTAGAAGGCCTCTATCATCAAAAGGAAGAAACATTCGCTGGATAAGGGTCTTCAAGATCCTTTGATAGAATATTTAAAAGAAGATTCATAAATAAGAGCAGATGTTTCATTGGGAGTCCCATTCATGGGATTCAAGAAAAAATGATATGCAAGCAAGAAAAGCTACACCAATCAAGAAGAACCATCAAATGAAGCCAAGATTATCAAAGAAGAATCAAGATAAGGTATGCATGCATCAAATTTTAAGTCATGTCATCATATATATTATTGGGTCATGGGAATAGTTCTAAAACATGATCAAATATAAAAGGATCTCTTTCACCAATGACATGCTCGAAGGCATGTACTACAATGTAATGAAGGTCAACATGAATAAGTGCTCCCATAAGGAGTATAAGGTGGTTGACTAATCCATAAAAAATAAGCAAATGAAGAAAGAGATCAATTATGTGAAGAACACTATGGTCACAAAGAATCACTATCTAACAAGATCCATTAAAGACATCTCACGAAAGAAGGCATGATAATTCTGACAAAGAAAGAAGGAGATCAAGCAATTGAAGGAGCCACAAAGAAGAAGTTGCCGATGAATGGACAAGTCCCTAGCTGAGAGGGAGTTCTAACAAACTCCCAATTACAAAGGAGCTTGGGCAAGTTCCTTGACAGAGGAAACTTGGGCATGTCTTCCTCAATTAAGAGGGAGAGGTAGGCACAACATTGTTGCCTTCACTTGAGAAGAAATAATGAAAGGATTAGGTAATCATTTGGCATCCGATACTCTTCGAGGATGTGTAGGGAATCCAAGATAAGAGTAGGTAAGATGACCGATATTCTTTGAGGGATGGGAACCCAAGACATGAATAGTCCTAGAAGGTCATACTTAGTGAACACCCGCATGGGTATGTACCTTGAGAGACAATGACTAAGGTGTTTATACGTCATTTGTCTTGGCAACATTGTTCTCTGATCTTATTAGAGATAGATATTTTAGTCAAGGCCTTGCTATGAACAATGTTCGTTACTATGACGCTATACCAGATAGATTGCCAATCCGGTTTCTCTTATGTGAATTATTCAAGATTGAAAAATAGCCAAACACTTTGTAATGATCTACGAATACCTCCCTAGTTAAGAGGGAGTGTTGAAGAAAGTGTAACTAGGTTCGATCTTCATAAATGTACTTTTGATATTTGTATTTATACAAGAAAAGAAATATTATTTTTGTTATATTTATCAATGAGTTTCTTGCTCATTGAAATAGGTCTAACACATGAAATAGTGTTATAGGTAAGTCAAAGAGTCAAAATAAAATGTTGAAGATCCTTAAGGGTATGTCACACTATGTATACATTTGTATAAGAGTCAAAGATATCCCTCCAAGCAAAGTCACAAGTCCTCCATGTAATGACATCACCAAAAGAAGCTAATCCAAAGAAGAAAAATGAAGTCGGCCTAAAGTCACCAAATCAGCCTAAAGGAGGGACAAACATCTGTATATAGAGGTTGTCCACTCCTCTAATGACAAGCAATCATACCTCTGAAATCAACGATAAAAGGAAGGCTGAAAAAGGGTGTAGAAAGTCGAAGTAAAAGGAGCCTCTAGTGCAGCGAAGAAGAAGACAAAACTGAAGTTTAGAGAGTTGTTCCAAGGGTAAATCACAATCACATGTGTGAGAAAATGAAGTCTCTCTGTGGTCATAACAACAAAAATGTAACAATCTCATATCTCTCATTGTTTGGGCTAGAAACTTAGGTCTATAAGGTCTCCCACTAGAGAAAAGAAGAGGCTCTCCCAAGCGAAGGTAAAAGGAGTCAAATATACAAGGAAACCTCCCATACATGTGAGAAACTTGGGCTGTAGTGATGTCATATCAAGTTTACAACTACACATCAAGAAGAATCTCGGTTAGACAAGAGAAGGAAGGTATATTCATAGGTGAAGGATCTCACTAAGTATCTTTTCTAGAGCTCACATAAACAAGGTCTATCACCAGCTGCTGAAGGAAGAAGGAGGATGAAGTGCCGAGGAACGAAGTGCTGGAAGAAGGACGAACTTGACTTGTGCTTGGAGGATATTCTTGTCAAGGGTATAGGGTTTGGAATTGATCAATAAGAAGCTTCAATAAAAGAAATTTACGAATCTAAGAGAGAGGTTTTGCCCTAGAAGAGAGCCAATATCTTGTGTTCTTGTTTCTTGTGTTTTGGTAGAAGTTTGATGAAGTTGTTGTGGCCACAACTACCACCCTATTAAAACCTGCCTTAGTAGCAATTTTGAATGGGTCTCCTAAAAGTCGATATTTCACCTCTTCAAATAATCTGTTTTATCCCAGAGACTTTAAATATTTGCTGAGTCGAATCTTTGTGGTTAAGCCCCCCTTAATAAATCTCTGCTGCATGGTTCATTCATGACCCAGCTTAGCCCTTCATTCATTTCCTTCATTGAGACTTTTTCAACCCTCAAGAACCTTCTATCTTACCTTTATTTCCATTATAACTCTTTACAATGGAAATGCTTCTCAAACATGCATAACTCACCCTTTTTCGCCTATCACAATCAACACTAAGGCATAATGTTCACCACTATACTCCGGACCCGACGACATTATTAACCATAATATATATATATATCGGGTTCAGAGCCCCATCGCATATCACAATCGGCCAGGTCCAAGGCTATATACATATGGCGCACCACTATCTACCGGACCCGACGGCTCTATTAACCACATATATATATATATATCGGGTTTGAAGCCCCATTGCATATCGCAATCGACGGGAATCAAAGTTGGGCCGTAAGGCCGATGCGATATAGTGGACCCGACAGGACTATCAAGTATAATACATACATTATTGGGTCCACTTCCCCAATCACATGTTGCAATCGGTGAAACCCAAGAGTTATATATACGATGCACTGTGATATACTAGACCCACCAACAACGATGAATTCTGGTATATAATATTTCAAGTCCGCCCTTATGGTCGGATGTGGGTTTTCTCGTGTATTCCCATGTTTTCGATAAAGTGTTGTGGTTCGGTATTTAAAAGGAAATGCCCATAAGGCGGACCTGCCGTGATTATTAAGCGCAACATATGCATATATCAGGTCCACTTCCCAAATTACATATCGTAATCGGGCTTCGATGACACCCAAGGTCCATTCACTCGACATTGAAGCATTGCGATGTGATATGGTAGACTCGACAATAACAATAGGCCTGGGTGTATATAATTTGAAGTTCGGCCTTACGGTCGGCCATGGGTTTTCCCGTGTTTTCCTGTGTATTTTGCCAAAACGGTGTGGTCCGAGTTTTCGAAGGAAAATCCTGTAAAGTGAGTAGGTCTTCCCTTGAAGCGTTGTTAAGACAATCCTTGAGTAAAATGAATACTAGGGGCAATGAGAATACGTGTCACAGCAAGGCCCGATGGTTTGATAATTATAATCGCTTTGCATGCAAGATTAAATAGAAATTGTGGCTGAATGCAAGGCTTGTTTATGATCATGTTGTGCTGTTTCATAATCATAAAATTAATGTTAATTATCTCTACAGGCAAGGAGTAAAAGAAACACATGAGCAGATCCGAAGAGTCCATATATGTAGATGTGTTCCGTTTAAAGATGCAGCCTTAGGCGTTCTCGGTCAGGTTTCCATGCATTTCCTGTGTATTCCAAAAGCGAAATAGTCCCAGGTTTCATCATGAAGAGATGACACATAGTCATCCTCTTCTAATCAACATCTATTCATTTCCCCAGGAAAGGAAGCGCTCCAGTAGATATGCCTTCTACATGTTAGCAGTGACACTGACTGTTCTACGTTTGTGTATTCTGATCTGTATATTAAAAAGAAAAGGGGGAAGGCAAAAGGTTATGGGAAGACTGAGAGTCATTTCTAGTTGCATAAGTATCACCTCTGGATAGGAGAGCAGGACTTTTTTTTGGGCAGGGCAATTTTTGATTTATTGTGAATAAAGCAGACTGTTTGGGTCTAAAAGGAGCCTTTTGTTTAAGATCTATTCTCTTCCTCTTTTATATGTTTGGAATCAAGGTGTTGTTACTGGCATAAAGATAAATGTGTTTTGCTTTGTGCATATTGATAATATACAGTTCATGGTTATTCCTGGTTATTCAAATATAATTCAATGGCTTGCTTAACTCATGAAAGGTTGCTGATTCGAAACTTTGTTAAACATCAGTTACAAGTGCTATTTGTACGGAAAGGAATGTGTATTCCTGTATAAGTAGTTGGATTGCAATTAGGATTTAATACAACCTTGTTCTTATGTGAACCAGTAATTGATTCATTTGAACTTGGAATCTATATATGATGTTTAACCTCTTTTTGTTATGCTCCTGCAAGATAGATTAGGGTACTAGTTAGGACTAGACTAGAGTAGTTAGAAGTAGTGTAGATAAGATTTGATACATATAGGTTAGCTGTTTATTTTGTTGATTTAAATTGAAGTCTTCCTCCAGAAAGCAATCTCTCAACACCTTTAACAGTTTACGAGATCCTTTAAAACTCGTTGGAGCTAGCCATCCCAAATGAAAGCAGATCTAATTGGGGTTTGTGATCAGGTTAGTTCCCCTTGTTGGTATAGCAAAAATTCGCCATGTCAACAAATTGGCGCTAGAAGGAGGGTCTGAATTTTCGTCCACAAATTTTTATGATTTCATCTATAAATGTCGCACATGGACTCGAAAAGATTAATGCATGGATCATGAAGGTCGAAAAGACCCTTCCCCCCATTTGGAAAAGCCTCATTTCGAAGAAGAGACACTGTGGGAGTATCCTGTCACTCAAGAACAACCAGTCAAAATACTTACTCAGGCTTACGCTCGTTGCCTCTCTCAGTTCCCCATCTTTCACTCTTTACCTCCGAAAACTAAAAGAAAGCCAAGGATATGTTCCATAAACGAAGAGACATCTGCAGCCCTGTCTCTTGAAGATATTGTGCTAGAGTCCTTGCAAAGTATCGACACTCCCTGGGAAGAAATTCTTGAAGATCCACCCTCTAAAGGTAATCCTTGGCCCGATTTGGGAAATCCTAATAAAGAATTCCTCGAAGAAACTTTCAACCAGAACATCCCTATCCACAATATGGCTAACGTTCCTCTTCCAAGTGGGAACCAACTTCAACTGGGTGGGAACCAACTCCCACCTTCTCCGGGAGCACTCCCTCCCCGACTCGCTCAGGATGCTGTAGTGGTACTTGGGCGGCAGCATCCCTTACCCAATAATGCAGAAAGAGTACTGCCTAAATTCGACCCTGAGTGGGGAGACACTGCTGATAACCATATTCACTCTTTCTACCTGGCAGTGCGCATGTTGGGGGTAGCCGATGAAGAAATAGTATGTCGCCTATTCCCTTTTACTCTCATTGGTGCGGCCTCCACATGGTACTTTAGCTTGAGAACATGATCGATCTATTCGTGGGCCGCCTTTCAACAGGCCTTTTTAGACAAGTGTGGTGATGACAAAACACCTGCGGCCTTAGTTCTAGAACTATCCCGTTTAAAAATGGAAACCAAAGAAAAGGTCAAGGATTTTAACATCCGGTTCAACACTTTGTTCAACAGAATCCCAGCTAACGCTATACCTACTAAGGAGGTGCTCATGGAATTCTACATCACTGCTCTCCCTGTCCCTACTGCGTTGTGGGTCAAAAGGAGTAACGCACAAACCTTACAGGGTGCTATCGATGAAGCAGTAAAAGTCAAGAATGAAATGATAAGTCTCACAACATGTCATCATACAACCGGAGAAAAGAAAGCCTCTCAAATGTCCAAGAAGAATAATGGGAGTGATAACAAAGGGGCTGAAATCAAAGAAAAGGATACCACAGATGTAGAAGGTTTGCATCAGATCATTAAGAAGTTGACAAACGCAGTCATCAATATAAAAAGGAATTCTGGAGAGAGTACAAGCGGGAGTGGAGGAGAGTATAACAACAAAAAATATTTCAAACCTTTCTATCGTAAGAAGACAGAAGGTGGTCATGGTCAACTTACACTGCCTGCTCCACCCAATGAAGGGAATTTAAATACAAAAGAGCTGGCTCTTATCGGATTGCTCCTTAACCAAGAAGAACCTATAGTGGAGCTAGAGCCAGAGCAAGAAAGTGAGGAAGAATACCAAGTAGAAGAGCCCTTGGACAAAGAATCTCAAGTCAATGTACTGTGGGATTTTTACACAAATGAGAACAATGACGATGAAGGAGATTGTATGGCAGAAATCCACACTAATGAAATCCATACACAAAGCAAAGGGCCACTTGCGGGTGTGATGAAGCCTGTAGACTAGACAAAGAAATATCATCTGCTCCCAAGGTCCCTGTTGAGAGGAATAAACCTAGTGGTGATTCCAAGAGTACACCAATCATGAACTATCCTTAGAAAGAAAATGCATCTCCAAAATGCAATGAAGGCGACTCATAATGGTAAACTCCAACCTAAAAACGAAAAAACTAGTATGTTTACTCTACCCTACCTTGTTTATAACATTGATTACAACATTGTGGATGATCTTAAGAAATCTCGAGCCAATATCACATATTTTGATTTGTTAAAGTTAACATAGCAGAGAGATATGCTCTTGAAAGCTATGAATGAATGGAATTGAAAATATCCCACCATTTTGAGCAGCCAAACCAAGAAGTCGGTGTCTAGACCCGTTAGTACCTCTAGTACATCCCAAAAGCCACTAGCCATGGAAGCCACTCTGTCAAAAATGAATCGAACCCCCCAAGATGTCAGTGCGACCATGATAGGAAGGAAATCAAAATCCATGACTCCCCCTTTCCTTATCACATTTGAAATCTTCAACATGAACGTACGCAATTGCTTGGTAGACTCAGGTGCCTCGTCCACTGTGATGCCTTACGCTGTTGCTAAAAGACTTCATGCGATACCTGAGAAAACTGGAACTCGAATCATGCAATTGGACAGGACAAATGTGAAAATAATTGGGGAATTAAAAGATGTATTGATTCAGATGGATACTAAACCACAATACACACAAGTCATTGATATAGTTGTAGTCAACATACCCGAGGCTTATGGAATGATGTTTAGTAGGGACTGGTAAGCAAAACTGAATGGATATTTCTCAACGGATTGGTCCCATCTCTTGTTGCCTCAGAAGGGGAAGGGTGATATGGTGAGAGTTGATCGAGAAAGATACATGAAATTCGTGGTGACGGAATTAAACGACCCCAATGAACCTATAATTTTTACTAACTCTATCCTTGGGAATTATAGTTTCAATGTTTGTGCCACAAAAACCTGTTTTGGAGAATTCCATGCAGAGACAGTGGAAGAAACTGTGACAAACACACAGTTGGAAGCTCTCCCCTACAATCCATCTCCCCTATAATCCAATTGATGAATTACCCTATAATATAGTAGATGATAGAACTAATTTCGTAGGAAGCAATTCAATTGATGTAACATTAGCCTCTACGTTTTGGACACTCTATTTTGATGGCTCTCACTGCCTTGAAGGTGCAGGTGCTGGGAGCATTCTCATTGACCCGCAAGGGAACCAACATCTGATGGCCAGCTGGTTGGAGTTCGCATGCATTAACAACACGATAGAATACGAAGGCTTGCTACAGGGCCTGAAAAGGGCCATTGATATGAAGGTAAGAAATCTTAAAGTTTTTGGTGACTCAGATAATTGTGGACCAGGTAAGGAAAAGGATACACTGCAATTCGCCACATCTGGTAAGGTACCAACATGAGGTATGGAGCTTAATTGACAGTTTTGATTCTTTTAATATCACATACATACCTTGAGGGAAAAACCAAGATGCCGATTTGATAGCTAGTATGGCTGCAAAACTTTTTCCTGATTTTAGATTAAAGAAGAATAATGTTATGTTGAATTGATCTTCAGACCATCCGTGCCTGATAACATCTCAAATGGCATGTGTTCGAAGATGACGAGAAAATCCTTGAGTTCTTGCACTGTGATAAGAAATTCAAGAATGTAGTCATTGATGAATAGGAGCATGACAGGCTTATGAATGAGAGGGAAGATGAGGAAAAGGATCGGTTCAATATGATTCCCAAGTCAATTGTCAAGATGGAGCTCTTGTATGACCTACATGATAAATTCAAGAACCCGACTAACTACAAAATGCATAACTCACCCATGAAGTATGAATTAGTCAACCTTGGAACCAAAGAAGACCCAAAAAATGTCAATTTGGGTTTGGGGTGCTCTCCACAAGAGAAGGTTGCATTTGTTAAGTTGTTTAAAGAGTATAAGGATGTTTTTGCATGGACATATGGCGACTTAAAAACCTTTGATACCACCATTATGCAACATGTAATTCCTCTGGAAAATGAGGCTAATCCCTACCAACAAAAGCTTCGCAAGATGCATCCCAGCCTAGAACCATTGGTGAAGAAAGAATTAAACAAAATGCTGGATGCTAAAATCATTTTTCCGGTCAGACACACCCGCTAGGTAGCTAATCTCTTGCCAGTAAGAAATAAAAATGGAGACATCAGGCTGTGTATCGATTTCAGAAACTTGAACAAAGCATTGCAAAAGGATAATTATCCTATCCCTTCTATGGAACACATTCTTCAGTGCGTTTCTAGGTCTGAAATGTTGTCCCTACTAGATGGGTTTTCAGGATATAACCAAGTGTTGGTGTCTAAAGGGGATCAACTTAAGACAACTTTCAACACTAAATGGGTCACTTATGCATATCGTAAAATGCCTTTTGGACTTATTAATGCAGGTGCCACATTCCAAAGAGCTATGGACATAACTTTCCGAGGGTTGATTAACGGATCACTAGTGGTTTACATGGATCACATCACTGTGTATTCATATCACAAAAGGGATCATATTTATCACCTGAAACAGATTTTCGAAAGCTGTCGAAGAAACAAAATATCGTTGAATCCCAAGAAGAGCATCTTCACAGTTACAGAAGGGAAACTATTGGGTCATATCCTCTCTAAAGAAGGGATTGTTATTGATCCTGAAAGAATAGAGACCATCATGAGAATACAACCCCCTGCAAGTAAAAGGGCAATGCAATCTTTCTTCGGGAAGATCAATTTCGTCGGGAAATTTGTCTCAGGTTTCGCAGAAATAGTGCATCCCATGCAACTAATGATGAAAAAGGATGTTGTGTATAAGTGGAGTGATGAAGCTAAAAAATAGTTTCAACAAATTAAGGAGGCCATCGTGGAAGCTCCCGCGTTAGTCAGTCCCAATTTCGACAAGGAATTCTTCTTGTACACGTTTGCTTCGGATGTTTCATATGCCGCAATTCTCACTCAAAAAATGATGATGGCAATGAAGTCCATGTTTCTTATATGAGCTCTAATCTTCAGGGAGCAGAGCTGAACTACCTAGACGTGGAGAAACAAGGCTTTGCGGTTTTTAAAGCCGTAAAACACTTCCGCCCTTATTTATTAAAGGCCAGGACAAAAGTAATCATTCCCCATCCTGCTGTCAGAGCCCTCTTTGTGTAGAAATAAATGGGTGAACGGAGAGGGAATTGGATAACCACACTTCAAGAATTCGATCTTGAGATTAAGCCGGCGAAGATAGTTTGAGGGTAGGGATTGTGTAGGCTAGCAGCAGAAGCCTTGGTGGATAAAGAAGGGGCGTTCGAAGAACCATAAGCGCAGAGCATGCAAAATTCACATGTAGAAGTTAGGAAGGAGCCCCTATGGATTAACGAGATGCTAATGCATGAGCGCGAAACGTCAGAAGCCCTTTTGGATCTTGGGTCGTGGTATTATGACATACGCTTTTATCTAACACGGGGAGCATGCCCTGAACACATGGATGCATCATGAAGGAGAGCGCTAAGGTTGAAATCTAATCAATATCACTTGGCCAATGACACATTATACAGAAAAAATTATGATGGAATCTGGCTAAGGTGTTTGGAAAAGGATGATGCCAATCATGTCTTGAAAGAAATGCACGACGGCCCAACAGGTGGTCACTATGGTGGAGAGACCACTGCTCACAAAATATTAAGAGCTGGATATTATTGGCCCATAGTGTTCTAAGACTCACATGCCTATGCTCAGAAATGCAAGGTATGTCAAACTGTTGTAGGACGAGAAAGAAAGCCAGCCGTTCCCCTCAGGCCCGTTATGATTTATCACCCGTTCTAGCAATGGGGCCTAGATGTCATAGGTGAGATCACTCTGAACTCTTCACAACAGAATAAGTATATACTCACGGCGACCGACTACTTCACCAGATGGACAGAAGCCATCTAGCTTCGGAAGGTAAACGAAGACGTGGTAATATCATTTATTTAGAAATTCATTATCAACAGGTTTGGCATCCCTGATGCTCTCATATTTGATAATGCTTCTTACTTTTCATCACTGAAATTGACTGAATTTACTATTGAAAAATCAATTCACATAAGGTATGCGTCAAACTATTACCCCCAGGGAAATGGAGTTGCAGAGTCCTCAAATAAAAACCTCATCCGCATAATTCGTAAATCTGTTGCTGATAACTAGAGGAGCTAGCACAATGCTCTAACAAACGCCCTTTGGGAGGATAGGGTCACCCCAAAAGTGGCCTTAGGAAACTCCCCATACTTCCTTGTCTATGGACATGAAGCCATCCTACCTCCCAACGTTACCCTTACCTCTTTACAGCTCTACCAAGCCTCAAGAGGGACCCCTTCAGCCTTACTTCAAGAAAGGATCAACCAACTGGTGACATTGGAGGAATTGAGAGATAAAGCCAGAAATAAATTTAGAAATCACCAAATTAATGTGAAGAGATGGTTTGATCGCCATCTGGCAGGTGATAAAGATTACCAAGTAGGAGTGTTAGTCCTAAAATGGGACAAGTTGAATGAGCCAAAAGGTAAACACACGAAATTCCAACACTTATCGCTGGGCCCATTCCAAGTTGAGGAGAAGATTAGTCAGAGAACTTACAGACTGAAAACTTTATAGGGAGAAACTGAAAAACTCCCTGTTAATGCCCAACATCTTAAGAGATACTTTCAGTAGCCACCACATGGTGGTTACCTCCTGAGTAGGTTAGGATTCATTTTATTTTGCTGTTGGCTTAGTTATAGTTTCATCCCTTCCATTCTTGTTGTTTCTGCAAAGTTCATTTTCCTTCTATTTTGAATTTCAGCCCTTTCTCAGCCAACTGATTTCGGTCCTCCAATCTCGTTTTCACCTCTTCAAATCTCTTCAGAATACCCTCATTCACCGCCTTCAACTTTTGCACCCCTCATTAACCTGCTGATGAGTCTGCTGATCCTAAATCCATTGTTACCTTGCAAATCAAACAAACTTTCAATGAGCCCATGAGAACTTGAAAATCAGCTGTGGAATTCAAATTGAAGTCACTCATTAGCATCTGTTGAGAACTAGGTAAGATCTGTTGATTACTTGGATACTTGGAGCGTGCAGGGGCATCTTTATAAAACAAAAAAATGTGTAACTACTGCTGGACTAGCATGGAGGAACGCTGCATTTTAAATAAATCCCACACAGACCTAGCCTATGCTTGCTTGTAAGGTTTGCAGTTATTCTCCATTGGTCCCATCCACCACACTAAGTTTTCCAATACTTGTCATCTATAAGTAAACCTCCTTTCATGGGCTAAACTCACTGTCATATAACCCGTGGCAAATACAATTGTGCTCTAGTCCTTGTGCCTGAAACTGGAAGGACTTATTTAAAAGAAAATGAAATGTTGAGCCTTTGTGCCAATATGGAAGGACAAGTTGTTTGGGAAGCTGGTTGGAGGAGGGATTGCTACTCGGCTCAGAGTACCAATTGACATAGCAAGCCCAACCTTGCTTAAGCGATTTAAAAATATGGCATGATCCATGACTACGCCCCATTCAATCATATGAAAATATAGCACTGAAATTCTTATATAAAGTGCAGATAAACATATCTACATCAAGTTTGATGAGCGATAAAGAGCTAAGGTACACACCTAAAGGTATTGACAGAACAGTGATGGCCCTGAAAGGACTTTTGAAAGTAGAAAATAGGTAAAGGAGGGTCAATTAATCCCATAATACGACCATTGGAGAATGCTTGTCAAAGCCTTATAAGCAAGTAGAAGCTATTTCTCTTTATCCCACCTGTAGCAGTGAATGTTGAAGTGGAACCCATGCCTGTCCGTCTATATAGTTTGCATTTCAATTTTATCTTAACACCCTGATGTTCTATTGATCAAAGGTTTATTTGGAAACAAAGATAATTGGTTCGCCCAACGGTTTGCCATTTGTTGTGGCCACAACCACCACCCTATTAAAACTTGCCTTGGTAGCAATGAATGGTCCCCTAAAAGTCAATTTTTCACCTCTCCGAATAATTTGTTTTATCCCAGAGACTTTAACTCTTTGCCGAGTCGAATCTTCATGGTTAAGCCCCCCTTAATAAATCTCTTTTGTATGGTTCATTCATGACCCAACCTAGCCCTTCATTCATTTCCTTCATCGGGACTTTTTCAACCCTCAAACACCTTCTATCACACCTTTATTTCCATTATAACTCTTTACAATGGAAATGCTTTGCAAACATGCATAACTCACCCTTTTTTGCCTATCACACAATCAACACTAAGGCATAATGTTCACCACTATACTCCGGACCCGACGACATTATTAACCATAATATATATATATATATATATTTCGGGTCCAGAGCCCCATCACATATCGCAATTGGCCAGGTCCAAAGCTATATACATATGGCACACCACTATCTACTGGAACCTGACGACTCTATTAACCACAATATATATATATATATATATATATATATATATATATATATATATATATCGGGTCCAGAGCCCCATCGCATATCGCAATTGGCGAGAGTCAAAGCTAGGCCGTAAGGTCGATGCGATACAGCAGACCCAACAGGACTACCAAGTATAATACATACATTATCAGGTTCGCTTCCCCAATTGCATGTCGCAATCGACGGAACCCAAGGGTTATATATAAGGTGCGCTGTGATATACCGAACCCACCGACAACTATGAATTCAGGTATATAATATCTCAAGTTTGGCCTTATGGTTGGATGCAGGTTTTCTCGTGTATTCCCATGTTTTCGATAAATTGTTGTGGTCCGATATTTAAAAGGAAAGGCCCATAAGGCAGACTGGCTGGGATTATTAAGCGCAGCATATGCATATATCTGGTTCGCTTCCCCAATCGCATATCGCAATCGGGCTTCGATGACACCCAAGGTCCATTCACTCGCCATTGAAGCATTATGATGCGATATGGCGGATCCGACGATAACTATTGGCCCGGGTGTATATCATTTGAAGTTTGGCCTTATGGTCGACCGTGGGTTTTCCCATGTTTTCCTATGTATTTCGCCAAAATTGTGTGGTCCGGGTTTTCGAAGGAAAATCCTGTAAAGTGAGTAGGTCTTCCCTTGAAGCATTGTTAAGACAATCCATGAGTAAAATGAATATTAGGGGCAATGAGAATACGTGTCACAACAAGGCCTGGTGGTTTGATAATTATAGTCGCTCTGCGTGCAAGATTAAATAGAAACTGTGGCTAAATGCAAGGTTTGTTTATGATCATGTTGTGCTGTTTCATAATCATAAAACTAATGTTAATTATCTCTGCAGATGAGGAGTAAAAGAAATGCATGAGCAGATTCAGAGAGTCCATATATGCAGATGTGTTCCATTTAAAGATGCAACCTTAGGCATTCTCGGTTGGGTTTCCACGCGTTTCCTGTGTATTCCGAAAGCGAAATTGTCCCAGGTTTCATCATGAAGGGATGACACATATTCATCCTCTTCTAATCAACATCTATTCATTTCCCCAGGAAAGGAAGCGCTCCAGCAGATATGCCTTCTATGTGTTAGCAGTGACATCGAGTGTTCTACGTCTGTGTATTCTGATCTGTATATTGAAAAGAATAGGGGGAAGGAAAAAGGTTATGGGAAGACCGAGAGTCATTTCTAGCTACATAAGTATTACCTCCAGATAGGAGAGCAAGACTTTTTTTTGGGTAGGATAGCTTTTGATTTATTGTGAATAAAGCAGATTGTTTGGGTCTAAAAGGAGCCTTTTGTTTCAGATCTATTCTCTTCCTCTTTTATATGTTTGGAATCAAGGTGTTGTTGCTGCAATAAAGATAAATGTGTTTTTCTTTGTGCATATTGATAATATACAGTTCATGGTTATTCCTGGTTATTTGAATATAATTCAATGGCATGCTTAACTCATGAATGGTTGTTGATTCGAAACTTTGTTAAACATCAATTGCAAGTGTTATTTGTATGGAAAGGAATGTGTATTCCTGTATAAGTAATTGGATTGCAATTAGGATTTAATACAACCTTGTTCTTAAGTGAACCAGTAATTGATTCATTTGAACTTGGAATATATATATGATGTTTAACCTCTTTTTGTTATGCTCATGCAGGATAGATTAAGATAGTTAGGACTAGACTAGAGTAGTTAGAAGTAGTGTAGATAAGATTTGATACATATAGGTTAGCTGTTTCTTTTCTTGATTTAAATTGAAGTCTTCCTCCAAGAAGCAATCTCTCAACACCTTTAACAGTTTATGGGATCGTTTAAAACCCATTGGAGCTAGCCATCCCGAACGAAAGCAGATCTAATTGGTGTCTGTGATCGGGTTAGTTCCCCTTGTTGGTATAGCGAAAATTCGCTCTGTCAACAAAAGTAAAAACACATACAATAATAATAAGAGAAAAAGATCAAGCTAACAAGTTAAATCAAAAAGTACTTCACAAATTGTTATCAAGTATAGAAGAATCCTACTATATCTAATTGCCCTAGATTCTTCAACACCACAAGCCTTTCAAATTCATTTCTGTAGGTATATATCATTAGTCTTCACGACTTAACAATCCTTGATCAGGTGTCAATGAAATACATATAAGGTAGACTGAATACAATTATGCTTCAGATCTCATTTAGATGCAAGTATTTTAAACAATCTTAGATATTGGTATGACATATGCTTCAAAGAATCCTTGTTGTGCTACTGTACATATATAGGGTTTGATCTAAAACAAACTCTGTCTAGGGCTTGAAGAAGTCAAGGTTTCACCTTTCAGATTTTCCTCAAGAAGAAAACTTGCTATCCTTCAAATTTTGCTTAATTCGTTCTCAAAAACTTGTTGGCCTAAGAATTAGAGACAAAGATATGGATCAATTCTTTCAAAATGAGACTTTCTCCATACCTCAACATGCAATGCTTAATTTGTGCACATAATCTGTGAACTTGTGAAGGGATGAGATCTTGGTACTATGGATTAAGCCAAGGATCATATAGTTTCTTCAAGTTAATGATACTTCATCTTTGCTACAGGATTTCTTCATGCAACCCTATCACAGGGCCAAAAAATACCACAAGACTATGCCCACAAGAATCTACATCAAGCTGCTTGAGAGAGGGTTTTGTACAATAATTTATCTAGATAGGTCTTCAAGGAAAGTGTTGCTTCAGGGCATGGATTAAAATCACAAATACTTCTAGATGCCTTAGAAATCAGATCAATTCTCTAAGCCAACCAACAAACATCTCAATCACGTAAAAGTTTTAGAGAAAAGGTGTGCTATAGAGCCAACAAAAGTCACGCTTGGAAGAAGATTGAGCCCAAAAACCTTTGCCAAGAAATCATAAACCCTTTTGCCAATATACCTCAAGCAAAACACATAGATAAGGGACATAAATTCTCTTCAATCAAGGAAAACCTTATTCAAATATTCTTCAATAAAAAAACATAGATAATATGCAAACCTTCTTCCAAAAATAAAAATGCAAACTTCTATAGTATTCGACCTTGATATTTTCAAGATTCCCATGGCCACAAAGCTATTTCGCAGAGAAATCAGACCTTTATCCATTGCATGGATGAGAGAAAAGGGTTACTTATTTATAGAGGTCGAGGTCCCTTTTGGTGTTAAAAAGTGTAACTAGGTTCAGTCTTCATAATGATGTGTAATTGTGATTTTATGTAATTAATGTAAAGAAAGAAAATACAATTATTATTGTAATACTTGTCTCATGGGTTTCATGAGCAAGGAATTTTATTTTTAGTTATGGATCCCATTGTGAGCCCCTAGGATTGGTCATAAATTCAAATTGAGTCAATGTCATGTATGAAGGACCCTTCTTGGGTATGTTACATATTTGTTTGAGTCAACGTAAGTCTGAAATTGTAAAGGAAACCCCTCCAAGATCAAGAATACAAACCTCAAGTCAATTCGGCCTAGAAACTTCATCAAGTTAGCTTGCCAAGAGATGTCAGCTTATTTTGGAAGCCCAACAAAGCCTATATAAAGAGAACTCGACCTCTCCCAAAGGACACACAAAAGATAACACAAAAATTTGATATAGCAAGGAAAAGGAGTCTCATTCTATAGCGAAGGAACAAAAATAATAGGAAGGCTGAAAAGTATAACTATTTGGGTTTGTTTTCCATATATGTGATCAAAAACTTAGGAATACTTCTCGGCTGTCAAGAGGCAAAGGTTATAGTTACTATAGAAGGATGAGTTTTGGTGGAGAAGGTGTAATCCTGGAGGCCGATAGGTTGAAGTAAAAGTATCTCATCAAGCAAAGAAAAAAGGAAGGCATTATCCCCATTATTTTGGCTACACAAATTATCTAAGGTTTCTGCACTTCATAAAAGAGGTTGTAGGTTTGAAAAGAAGGTCGAAGGAGAAACCATCATCATTGGAAGGCTTGTAAGTTAACTTTGTGGAAGAAAAAAATAAGTTCACCAAATTGATTTGATCTTAGAGGGGTTGTGGTCAAGGGTCTTGGTTTTGGTCTTGGTAATTGTGCATTAATAGCTATTGGATGAAGAAGAACACTATAATAATATAACTAAAAGAAGATCCTAATATATTGAAGTAAAAATCATTCACAAGCAGTTATCATTAACAAATAAATCACCTAATCTTGATGCCCTAGATTTCTCAACATGGTATGAGAGCTAAGGTGACAAAGTCGAGGAAGGGCATCTTATCAAGGGACACTCAAGGACCAAATCTCGAGAAATACAACAAAGTAAATCTAAGGAGTTCATCAAAAGACAATATCTACAAGAAAGTGTCAAAACCCTAGATCGAAGAAGAAATCTACACTAAAAGAAGTCTTTGGATCATACTCAAGAAAAGAAGGCCAAGTCCCTACACCTACTCAAATTGAATAAATATACAAATCCAAGCAAATTGAAATTTATTCATCCAAGATAAGCACTTCAAGGGAAAATATCACATTATTATTTTGAAGAAAGACAAAACCCTAGAAGCATTCTTGGGATCCATACTTAATCCTTGAGTGGAAGTATCTTAAAAGATCTTGGGATCCATACTTAATCCTTGAGTGGAAGTATCTTAAAAGATACTCATCTAAAGGAAGCTAAATAAAAAAGCATCATCGTCATAAAAAAATGAAGTAAGGATTTCATCTTGAAGAAGATCATTCAAGAAGCATCAAGTCATCATCAATCATCAACAAAGGGATCAAGTTGAAGATTCTATCTTCACTTGACAAGTAAGTACCTTTTCTTCTATAATCTAATCTAGTAAAATGAATTCATTTTGCAAGGAGATCTATACACTGGTTGGGTCATCGAACTTCCTTGCATGGAAAAGGAGGATAGACGTAGTCCTCGAAGAAAATGAAGTTATTGATCATGTCAACGGAAAAGACTCCAAACCATCGGAAGGACAAGCACAATCTAAATATATGGAAAACTATCTAAGGGCTCAAGATATTCTTATGGAGTCTGTCAAAGGTCTGCTCATTCCCTATGTAGCATAGTTGGAGACATCAAAAGAGATATATGATAAGATGGTAGAACTATTCTCTAAAAGTGCGATAATAAAGGTCATATCACTTAGATATGATCTATACAAATTGAAGGTATCAAAGGATGAAGGGATATCTACATGTCTCTCAAAAGCATCTCAAATAAGAACTCAACTACAATATCTAAGAGAGATGATATGTGACAAAGAAATGGTCTACATTGTTCTAAATGCATTAACTGATGAATAAGGTAAACTCGTATCAAATGCATGCAAAGATAAGAAATATATCCCATTTAACAACCTATGCTTTATATGCAAGATAGAAGAAGACAAATTGAAGGCAAAAAGTGATGAAGGATCAAGTAAAAAGGGTCCATCATTTACTAAAAGGAAAGGGAAGTTTGAGAAGCATAATTCTCAAGAAAATATGGCTAAAATCCAATTATATGAATGTCAAGAATATGGGCATTACAAAAGAGATTGTCCCTAGCTCACTAAGGACAATAATAAAAGAGATAAAGAAGAAGCCCATATCACCGAAGAAGTGGAGGAAGTTGAAAAGAAGAAGTCCAAGAAAGAGGAAGTAAGAGATCTCTACCATGACTCAGATAATCTTTCTCATCTAGCTCTTTCAAGTTCCTATTTTAAGTTCTTCTGTTTCAATATATGACCACTAAGAAAAATGATGGGATGCATCAAGTCATCATAAAAGCATTGAAAGAAAGAGCTCATGACATCATCATAGAGAAGCATATAAGGTGGTTGAAACTGAAGACTATGGCAGTCACTTTTGGACGGATATAGCTCTTGGTGACCTCACTTATGGAAAGGAAAAAGTAATCTAGGAAAAGGAAACATATGTTGGATAGGGATAGTCAATGTCCTCGGGATTCTCAGATGGAATCTTCATCGTAAGATTCATCGATCTATAGGAGAAGCAAGTGTTTCATTAGGAATTCCAACTTATGGAATTCATGGAATGATGGTATGATATCAAAGGAGGTGAAGTAGATCAAGGGATCAAAAACATTTCAATCAAGAAAGCTACTAAAAGAATGTCCAAGATGACCTAAAGAAAAATGAAGTTGCTGAAAGAAAGTCCAAGATGACCTAAAGGAAATTGAGGTATGTATGCTTGTATTCGATATTTTAGAGTCTTTTCATTTGGCTGTAGGTATCATGAAGAAATTTCTTATCTTAAGAGCATGATCAAAAGAAAATATCTCCTCCTTCGAAAGGATGAAGGAAGGCATGGGTCACACATTAACTAGATGAAATCAACATAATATGTCCTCATATGTAATATGAGTTGGTTGACAATAATTGGAGGAACTCTGATTGGAAGTTACTAGGAATGAATTATGTGAAGAAAGGAAGTAAGAGATCGTGGAATATACAACCATGGAAAAGGAAATCAACATCCAAGGACTATAAAATTTGACTACGATATCTCCATGAAAGATATGAAGACTCTGATGAAGTCTGAAAAAGAAAGAGACCCTTGACAATATATATCTTTCAGAGATGTGTCAATGCATATACAAGATGCTGATGCAAACTAGGAGATGTCATGATGAAAGAACATCACAAAGGTAATTTTGATTTAAGTGTTCATTTCTTATTTGTGAACAAATATCTAGATGGGCTTATGCAGGGCTACTGAGGGAAGATCTATGGATGTCTTCCACCATTGTTGACCATGTAGCAAGAAGGAAGTTCCTTCAAGAAAAACATGGCACCTATTTTTAAAGTGCAAAATTTGAAAAAAAGTTGCATTCCTCTTATCCCTTGATAGATCCCAATGAACATATAGTAGTTATCTCTCTCTCTATATCCAATATGTAACTTTTCCTTATTTAAATTGTATTTTTGAATGCTAGATAAAGTATATAACTTAAAGTTGTATGTCCAAAAAACCTGTTGGATTTCAAGGAAAATTGACAAAAAAAATAAAAATAAAAATAAAATGTACAAAAAAGAGACCAAAATGTTAATAGTGAAATTACTTCAAACATTTTAACCATAATAGAAATTACTTCAATTCATGCAGCCTTTGAATGATGGAGTGGGCAAAGAGATTCATGGAGATCTATTTTTATTATTGTCCTATGGTGTGCATGGAGGTGGAGGAATAACAAAATTTTAAAAGAAGCAAGGAACCCCCTCAAGACTATTTTGCAACAAATCATATCCATCTATGATTCTGTACCTAAAAAGCAGCCCAAAATGAAAACAGACAACAGAAAAGAGAAAGAAATTTATCTCACATGAACCCCGAGAGTTTTTTGATGGTGCTGAGCAGCAAAACACTTGCGGCTGCGGGGTTCACATTATAATGGATGAGAATCTTCAATATTTAATATCATGGAATGGAGGAAAGGGCACAAATAGTATGGCTGAGGCGAGGGCTCTAGCAGGTCTTCTTGCTTTCTGCATTTTTTTTGATATACAGGTTATTTCAATTTTTGGTGACTCCAAAACAATGATTGATCATGTCAAGGGAAATTGCCACATTAAGAGCCCACACCTCTCAGGTTGGATGGACAGGATTATGTTTTTTTGGGGACTCATGAGAGATTGCTCCATTCAACACATTTACTGAGCTCAAAATCAGCAAGCGGACTGCCTGTCAAAGGAGGGTCTGCTTCTAGAAACAGGTACTTGGTCCATGAAGGTAATATATGGCGAGAATTCCTGTTTTATCCACGACTTCTCTATCCCTGGATCTTAAACTCTCCTTTCGTTATTTCCAGGTTTTCTCTTTGTTATCTTTTTTGCTTAATTCTAGTGTATGTCGTGTTATATGAATATCCAGCAATCTCTAAATTCTTGGTCTCATATCAGAAATGTTCCGCATGTGATGCTCATATCACTGGTATTTGTATTTTCTGTTGGTTTTTGGAACAGCTCAGATGGGTTCTTTCCCTTCATAAGGGAACTCATCCTTCAGTTTTTGTTTTCAATTCAAGATCTTCCGGCTTCTAAAAGTGGAATTTTGTACTATCTGGAACCTTTATATAGTCTCAATATAATACAATGATGCTTTTTCGTTCTGAAAATATTTTAGAACCAAACTAGAAGAGAACGTGACGCAAGATAAAGTTAAAAGGCAAGGTAGTACAAGGTTGTTTTCTATAGAGCTCTATAGAATGAGGTTTTCCTAGAGTCCTTCTGCTTTGCAAGATGGCAATATCTTACAGTCAACAGAAATCTGTAGAGTTTAATCTTTTCATATCCAGATAGCGGAAGCAAGTAATTAACTAGTTGTCCTCTCTGATACTGAAACAAGTGTTGCCTATGTATAAATAGCTGCTTAACAAAATGATAATGAATTGCCCAAAGCCTTCGTAAGTAGCTTTGACATATAAATAGATTGTCTTCTACCAGTTTGCCGTCCTTTCTACAATTGGTCTTTTCTACCCATGACTTTAGGATCGTTATCCTAATGGTTGACTTGATTTCCTATGTCATTGCTTTTCAGTTATGGATCTATGGGTTTTTGAAATCTAGTCGTCCTTTCTGATATTGAAACAAGTGTTGCCTATGTATAAATAGCTGCTTAACAAAATGATAATTAATTATCCAAATCCTTCATAAGTATCTTTGAGATATAAATGGATTTTCTTCTATCAGTTTTGCGTCCTTTTTACATTTGGTCTTTTCTACCCATGACTTTATGATATATCCTAATGGTTAACCTTGCTTCCTATCTCATTGCTTTTCAGTTATGGATTTATGGGTTTTTGAAATCTAGTTGTCCTTTCTGATATTGAAACAACTGTTAACTATATATAAATAGCCGCTTAACAAAATGATAATTAATTATCCAAAGGCTTCATGAGTACCTTTGACATATAAACGGATTGTCTTCTACCAGTTTTGCGTCCTTTTAACATTTGGTCTTTTCTACCCATGACTTCAGGATTCATTATCCTAATGGTGACATGGCTTCCTATCTCATAGCTTTTCAGTTATGGATTTATGGCTTTTTCCTAATTTAGCTCTAGGTTTTCTTTTCCATTCTATTATATACATGTCTGTACATTACAAAGATAACGGAAAGAAAACAGAAAACATTGTGTATGCATAATCGAATCCTATTTGATTTCTCATTCTAAATTATGAGTTTATTCTTTCATTTCGGCCGGACAATAGTTAACATTGCCCACTCGATGGAAAGTATATATTGGAAAGGATGGAGCGCTTACTATCCTCATAAATGGTCTCCACAAAAGAAATTCATAATAGAGATAACATTGAAGGAGAAACTGCGCATCAAACCCTACTACCATGCGATGAATTTCAAAGAGATGGTTGTCTGTTCGGATGTGATATTTGGACTCAAATAAATCTTTAGATGAATATTCAAGAACGATTATTTGGCATCCCATGTGACCATTTTCTCAAAGCTACAGGAGGATAATGACTCCACGAGGACATGGTGGAAGTGTTACAACATACACATGTCTCCACGAGGACATGACGGAATTGCTCGACATACAAAGAAATTTGGGTGGTGAGGAAATTTCAAGAGAGTGGCATAATTGACATCGATTAATCTCAAATAACATAATTAATCTCTATCTCGATTGGCAGAAGATTAGAAGCATACAAAGCAAAGTTAAATCCTTTATCATATAGACATAATAATAAGTTGATCAAACCAAGGTTGCCAATCTTTATAAGCAAAAAGATAAAATAAGAATGCCTCTCTTAAAAGAAACTACTTTCAAACAAAACCAATATTAATAAAATTTAAGTTAAAAAAATTCGCTACAAAATGTCTCGTGCGTTAAACTCCCTTTGAACAAGGCACTGAGATATAATATACTCATAACAAAGCTTAGAATAAATGTTTTAACCTTAGCACAATTGCCTTTAAATTGTCAGATAAAACCTCAGCATACCAACATTGTTGATCAATCGAACATCTATGGTATCCACTCTTTACGAGAAGCAAACAATTAAAATGGACACCATACTCATGGAAATTATCTATCGTGCAATGGTGCAACAAATCTTGGTCAAAAGGTATATTGCATGAAAAAAGGGCTTTAAAAATTTCTCATCACATTCTTCTATAAAATAAAGAGATATGTTAGAGTTACTATATAATACATTGAAGTATAGCCATCTTAAGGCTCTAAATGCATGGATGAAGACTCGGGCCTAAAATACATTAAGAACTGCAGGTTTCACAATAACATTAAAGAACACACTTGCCTTGATGTTATCAAAATGAAGTGGACGTATTGTTTACCCAGGATCATGATTGAGGCAAGCCCCTTGCATAAGCACAATAAAGAAGCATGTTGAAAGATAGCTAAATGTCAGACATGTAAATTGTGCTAACAAGTAGCATATGATAAGGTGCTACCTCCAAGAACTTAAAACGGATAAAATCAGTTTCACAGATCAAGATATTGCATAAGAGGAAATTATCCATGTGTGATTGCTCAAGATCAAACTAAAGAGCATTTAAGACACAAAAATCTAGTAAAAGGATTTATCTGAAGCAATCCTTCTAAAAGGTAAGATACAAGAACAATATCATCAATAAAGAATGGATATCAAGTTATCATGTAAGAAGAAACCATCTATGTGTGCTATCTCTAAAATGCTGCTCAAGTTCGTGTGCTGAAGAGAGTCAATGAAAGGGCATGCATGCCTAACACATATAGTAATCGTTATATCATTAACAAAGGCAACCAACCAATATGTCATAATAAAGCTTCAATATAGCAAAAAATACAATCTCTGAGGTCAGCTTCCTCAGCAATAGCTCTAAGAGTGAAGATGTGGAGAACTGTGTTTTAGTCCCTGTCGAACCCTCCCTACATTGCAGCTCTAGACTATACAACATCTACAACCTTTAATAGATAAATGATGGATATTGAATTACATGATGATACCATGGAGCATGTTGCAACCTATCCACAAAGCATATAATTTCTTAACTAAAATGCATTACATCATTGATAAATAGGGTGTATGAAATAGAAGGCCCATACATGAGGGGAGATCTTGACCTAACTCATCAATTAAAATTCCAATATGGGCTAGGCAAGGGGATAGATTGCATGCTTAAAATATTTGGATTGCAGAACTTCCATATTTGTAACTTTAACATTACTAGACTACTTTAAGTATTGCCTAGGGTGACATGGAGCCCATTAGAGGAACCTATATGGGAATCTTGATTAAATGAAAGAGATGGGGCATGGGTGGACCACACATTAGGATCTGAAATGCTACAGATGGATTTTTGGACCATCAGATATCCTTCAATTTTTTTTTTAATATGCTAATATCCTTGAAAGAGTTTGTTCCTCCCTGTGAAAAAGAACTTGAAATTACACTATCTTCAAAAGACCTGATACTTGTGTGGAGTTTGATATGTATGAATTGTAGTGTACAAGTGGCATGGTATCACAATTGTACATCATTGTTTGTAACTCCCAAATTAGGGAGACAGATTGTGGACATGATCCCATTAATTACTCAAAGAACTCCAACAATTCATCTAACATCGCATTAATCACTCCAACGATTGGATATATTCCATTTTTGCCCTCTATGTACAACATGTATACATTTGTGACATTTCTCTCTTGCATTCTATCTTATTTGTGAGAGATTTTCATTACTATTGGTAAGCACATATCAATTTGTATCAAGACATTCAGTTAGGTCTGTTGAGTTATGCGATTCAAACGTTCAGAATTTAACTTTGAACCTGAATCTTCATGCATTTACTACAAAAAGTTCACGAGATCCGTTCATGGGTGTCGTTTGAAACCATTACAATAGATCATTGGCATGTTTTCTTCCAATCACTGTGTACCTTTCCATCCAAAAATTTCCATACAGGTTCCAACTCATAGATATGCAATTACTTTCCATTTGTCCAGCTTTCAACAAAAACATGGCCAAAACCAGCGAAAAGGTTGCTTCAAATCATGGACTCCACAATTGTTCGAACTACATTCTGCTCATATTATAGTAGTTCAAGAATAGTAATTTTTGTCCTGAGCCAATTCCACATTGTTTTCTTTCATTTCCAGCAGAATATTTTCCTACACTAAATTTAAATTTCATATGGCCCCCAAGCATGACATGGATGCCACAAAAGAGACCAAAATTTTCCTGCTTGCAGTTGAACAACGATAACAACATAACAAATTCTTAGCAGATTAGCTAGCTGAATCACTTTATTACCAGAACAATGAAAAATCTAACTGAGCAAATGGACCAATTGTTTGAGAAAAGAAACCGACAATATCAGCTCAATATGAAGCTCATGCAGGACCTGATGTTCATGTTTTAGATGATGATGATTTCCTAGCAACAGTAGTTGAAAAGCACTTATTGGTTCCCACTGTTGCTACTTGCTCAAACCCATTAAAAATCCCAAAATTCCCATTCTTTACTTTGATGACTTTCTTAATCAAAATAAGCATGATGCATGGGTTTGCATTCTCGAAGGCTATTTCAAGAAGCAATCTAACATGACTATTGTGGTGCACATATAGGAGCAGACCCTTGACACCAAGTTGTTGGCATTGTCCAACCAATCACTTGTCACATGGTCAGATGATTTCACAAACATCATTCACAAGCAAGACTATCCCCTTGGATACAAGGGTGCCTTACATTTACAATGATTTCAAATTAAATTCATTTTGGGTTTTATTTGTTGAGATTTACAAGCATGAACAGAAATACACAGTGCATCTGAGACAAAAATGCCAATCACAACAGAAAAATGCCAAAACTCAGTGCTCTTAGGCTTAGAGCATTTGGTATTCTAGACCAAGAAGACCACAAGATGAGATGATAAAAATAAGATCTTGGGTTGTGTATTTATACACAACTCAAGTGAGGCATTCCTCCAAGAGGAGGTGGCACCCATTCAAGTCGGGGTTAAGTGCCCACATAACAAAGGCATCAACCCCAAGAGGGTCTTATTGAGCCCACAAATAAAGTTTGACTAGGTCAACCTTTACAATAAACATATTATACAATAAATGAAATAAAATATGGCCTTAGCCATAATTACAAGCACATAATGATACACATGAATGTGTCGTGGCTACACGTACATTTTACACCAATAATTCCTACACCCCCACTTGAGCTGAACAATGGGCTACAGAGAGAAGTCAATATAATACAAGGTTACAAGATTTACTCCCCCTCTTAATGCTGCATGTACCTCCTGAATTGTAATTGATTATAAAAGCCCAATCCACAAGGCACTACCTAAGGGGGAACTATTGGGACAATCACCACAATCACTCAAGCAACATATTCTCTTCACTTTAGGTTGGCTCTCGTTTGACTCAAGGATTACCAAAGCTAAGCAATGAAGCATATGGTGAAGTGAGACTTGAGAGTAGCTTATAGTAAAACAATGTTTTTGGCATTTTTTAAGATATAAAATGTTAGGATATTCCGACACATGGGAAATGGGAAATAGTCAAGTATAACTTGGTCTAGTGTAGAGTTAGGTAAAGTGTGTTTCTTTACTATGTTCATTTGTAATTTACAATCCGACGGTCACAATATGTTTTAGACATGAAGAGATCTGACAGTTCATTCTCACCTCCGTATTACCGACACTTGATCCATGACATAACACCCGATTGGTTCATGATCTCTATTTAAAGAGCATGGAGGGTCATTTGTAGTGTGACCGTTCATGAGAGAAGCTTATGTAAATTTTCTTTCTTTTATTAATAAATTGCCTGAAGTGGCCGTGTTGGCTCAGGCTGTGCACTGTTTCCCTCTTTGAGGGTTTTAACCACGTCAAGAACACTGGTGTATTGATCTGTGATCTGTTTGTGAGCAGTGTCCTTTGGTGTTCTATCTGAGGAACTTACCTTATACATTCCTACATGGTATCAAAACGAAGTTGAGGGCCGCATTTGTTGGTGATCCAAATCTGAAGCCGGTACAACCACATCTGACTATCGTTTTCTAGATCTATTGTTTTTGACTGCTTTCGGGCTGAGAGAATTGCTCTATTGTGTTAGAAGCATCTGTTCTAGTGAGGAACCCCTTTCATTTCATGCAAAAAGGTTTCCAGTAACCCTAGCTACGTCAATTTTAAGATTTGTAGGTATACAGTCTTTATTTGCAGTTTTAGTTATTCATCTCTTTGTTTATTTCGGTTTGTTTAACTTTCTGTTTTTTACTACCGGATCTATACCTTTCATTTCTGTGTATGCTCTTTGCCCCGCGACTCTGTGCGATTTGGGCGAATAAAAAACAGAAAGGAAGGATTTTTCTCATGCATATGCTCTTTTCGACAGCACATTAGTGTGATCTCAGAAAATCAGAAACACTGAGGAAAATATTTAGTTTCTGACGAAAACTAATTTCAAGCCATAAGGTTTGGATTTTTTTTGCATGCCCATGTTGGGTTGTGTGGTTTTTTGTTTTGTAGGCAAAAAGAGGTTTTTCAAGTAAGCACGCACCCCAAAACTTCAGTGACAAAAAAAAAAAAAAAACCCTTCCTCTTTTCCTAAAATTACTAATCTTTTAACTAACTCACTTGGTCCAAAGTTACTTTATGAGAATAGAGATCTTGGGTTCAAGTCTTTCACTTTTTCAAAAAGCACATGTAACTTCTGTTTTAAAGTTACTTTATGTAAAACTGTTCTCACCCATTATAAAAGGTGAGTCACTTATAATTCTAAAGTCTCTTTATCTTTTATTTAAGTTACAATTTAGTGAGTAGCTCATAAAATACCATTGTAAAAGTGACTTTCACTTTTTATAAAAGTGGATCACATAAAATCCTTTTTAAAGTGAACTAATTAGATTAAGTTTGGAAGGAGAGGGGGGAGGGGGGGGATTTTTTTTAAATATAACATTATCATTCACTTCCACACATTCACACACTTCGTCAGCATTTTCAACGACTTTTTTTTCAAAAAGGCATAACTTCTTCATCCGGAAGCCGTTTTCAGAGTCGATTTTTTTGAAACGGGCTAATTTTTTTAAATCTTTCCATTGGAACACTTAGTTTCAACATCTACAGCTTCAGTTTCTGTTAAAATAAAAAGTCCATGCCAAGTTATTCTTGACAACACCAACTACTTCCAATGGTGGGCCTACATTGTGGATTTACTTAGAAGTAAAGGTCTTTACAGAATAGCCTCAGGCAAGAAACTAAACCTAAAGATGAAGATAAGGCAGCCAAATGGGAAAATAGGCAAGATCAAGCACGTGGGTTAATAGAGATGTCTATTTCTCCAGACCTTAGATACCATATCGCAGAACTTGATACCCCTAATAAAGAAACGAAACAACTCACTAAAGTTTTTGGAATTAAAAATGAAATTAGAGCCCATCAACTCGAAAATGAGTTTCTTACGTTGGACCCCAATAATTTTTCTTCCATTGAAGATTTTTTGTCCAAGTTCAAGACCCTTAGACTTCTCTTGGAAGGTTTTAAGGTAAAGAAAGAAGATGGTAGCCTTATCTATTCCATTCTTACTAAGTTGGGACCAACCTACAATGTGTTTGTTTCCACCTTCCATTCTACTAGAGAAGCCTTTATTTCTCAAGGACAAGACTACAAGTCCCCCTCTTTTGATGCCTATTGTGCCTCTTTAATAAGAGAAAGAAAAACTCTTACATCTTGGTCTTCTTAATCTTGGAAACTCTTCTAAGAAAGCCTTAGCCGCCTAGCAACAACCAAATTCAAGGAATCCTAAGAAGCAGTATCCTAAAAAGAATGGTCCTAAACCAAACAAGGGTCCTAAGCAATTTCATTCTCAAAAATGAAAAAACAATTCAACAAAATGATAAGGCAAATAAAAGCAAAGGGAAGAAGACTGATAGACATTGCAACTCTTGTAATTGAGATGGCCACTTCGAATCCAAATGCTTAAAGAAGATGGAAGCCTTGGAAGCAGCAATGAAGAAGCATAACATCCATTTGGAGCACTCTTCAACTTCAACTTCATCTTAAGGAATAACACTTTTTGCATGTGGCTGTCAAGCATCTCGGTCTGGTTATGCACTAAATGTATCTTCTTCTTCTCGTTCTCATGAGTGGCTCATTGATTTTGGATCTTCTTATCACATGGCCAAAAACAAAGCCATGTTTTCTTCTTCAAATGATTGTAACACCAAAAATATATATGTTGGTGATGATAGATCTCTTAGTGTTGTGGGGACTGGAACTATTCATTTAGACAATGGTCAATTTAATGATGTACTATGTGTTCCAACCTTATCCTGCAACCTTCTATCTATATGTCAGATAACTCATTCAGTTGAAGGTAAAACCATTGAGTTTTCACCTCACGATGTTGTAATTAAGGACCTAAGAGATCCTAGACAAATTTTAACTACTGGCATATCTGATGATTCTACAAGGTTGCATAAATTTAACAACTTTGGATCATCAACTCTTCCCTTGGTATTTGTTGCTCATAATGATGAAGTGAGCAAACTTTGGCATGAGCGATTTGGTCACTTAAGCTATCGCTCCCTTCAAATTCTATGTAAAGAAAATATGGTGACAGGTCTTCCTATGGTATATTGCAGAGATGGTGTTTGTTCCGGATGTGTACTCAAAAAACATCATCGGGATAGTTTTGAAAAATGTGCCTCTTGGCATGCCTCAGCCCCTTTACAGCTTGTGCATAGTGATTTATGTGGTCCACTTCCAGTTGTTTCATTCTCTGGCTACAAGTATTTCTTAACTTTCATTGATGATTTCTCTAGATGCACTTGGGTATACTTCTTAAGGCTCAAGAGTGAAGTACTTAACATGTGTAAGAGCCGTGAACAGATGTATAGAAAACAGTAAGGGATTTAAAGCATGAACCTGTAACATTTTCAACAGAAACCTGACAAAATCAATTAACGAGAATATTGAGGTACCTACCTGTACTCCTGCAGTTGAAGATGCCTCCGGCTATGCTGCTACAGTTACCGAGAGAGCGAATCCACCCAACCAGACTGAGCAGAGCTTGGCTGCTCAATCCAGTAGGCTTCTTAGCAGAAGCTAACTGTTCCCCCGTGCCCAGAACCTCAGAACTCTCAAGCTCTTCCTATGGTTGATTCCCTTCTTTTTCCGAATTCTTCCCTCTGGTTTTTGTGTGCCCCTCTCAATTCCAAGTCCTGTGATTTTTATGCTCTGGCTTGGCCGTGGCCGCCCTTCCATCTGTAGCCACCGCTCACCCTGTTGAGGACACGCCCGTGCTTACATATCCCTTCCTGGTCTTCTTTCCAGTCGTGAATGAATACCCCTTTATGTTTTAAACCATATGGTATTTATTAATTATTCTTTTAATATGACCATTACATTTGTATATACATGTATCATTAAAACATTATAACGTTATATATATTTTTTAACATATTACATTGTTTTTTATATATTTGTTTTAAACTATGAAACCGGATTCGTCCTATAGGCCCCACGAATCTCGAATACATCGTGTCCGACACGATTCTCTCCAGATTCGTGTCCAAAACCCATGACACGTCGTGTCCTTTTTTGACACGTCGAATCCGATTGCGTGTCATGATTTTGGGAATCGTGTCCTATTTTCCAGGACTCGCTAGGTTCAAAAAGTGACCTACGCGGGTATGAGAAGGACGCATTTGGTCATTATAGCCACACATATTTTCATTTGGCAAGCGTTTTGGCAGCTTCATGATCAAGTCTAGGCCCGAGTATTCATATGCTATTCATGGTAATGTTAAATTCTTAAAGTAAAAGTGACATTCTCCTTAATCTTCATTTTCATCCTTTTACTTAAATTTTTAATATTACCATGAAATGACTCAGGATGTTTGAGAGTGGTTCTAGCCTCATTGGATTTCATATGGAGAAAGTAGAATTTTAGATTTCATTCAAAATCCAACAGACTTATCAGTTTTTCAAGATTTTAGGAATGGGGGATTGCAATGTTTCCATTGAATTTTGTCATGTATTAGGGTATGGAACTCGTATTTAATCAAGAGCACCAAATCAGGAGCTTCTGAAAATGTCGCTCCCGCTCCCAAGTAACACTATTCCTGATGATATGGGTCTGGACACCAGTGTTGAGTTGGCATTGGCCAACATGGATCTCAATTATCCAGTGCTAGAGCCTATTAGATTTGATGACTTAAAGGGGTCATCCTCCACACTAGCAGATGCAGAGGCGACTATGGATATAGGGGAGGAGGAGGATGCAGAGGAGAGCAGTGGGGACCATGATGATGAGGACATTGACGCTGATTCTGATGTTGATTGATGCCTTGAGGCTTGTATACCTGTAGTTGTTTTATATTTTCTATTTCTATTTGCCATTGGCATTGCACCAACACTACCTATGTAACACATTTTTATTTGATGACTTAATGAGAAAACTACAGTTGTCAATGTGTTTATCTTACTATCTTGTAGTTGTAAGTTGTCTTTCAATTATGAAT
>APFE030984444.1:133491-145432 GCA_000404065.3 Pinus taeda
ATTAATATTTAACATTTATTTTATTAATTTATTAATATAATTTTATCAATATTCTGGAGCATATAATATATATATAGTCCTCTTTGATCTAACCATACATTACTATTTATGAATGAGTAGATCTTCTATTCCAAGAAGTGTCATGGTATTTAGCACTTATAATCAATTTAGTATAAAATACTAGTGCGGTGTATGTGACATGCATATGTAGCTATCATATGCATGTACCATATACCTGCTATTATGCTTGCGTTCTTTGTATTTATAGATGGATCGTTACATACACTCCCCCTTCAGAAAACTTCGTCCCGAAGTTAGAGTTTTTATTTTATCTGCTTCCTTGTGATAGTAATTAGTACACCTTTCTTAGGTTTGTAAACTGAGGTTAAATTTTTTTTATTTTAATATAAAGAGACTCTAAAATTAGTGTTTTAGGTTTATGATTTTAATGGTCATGCCTTGCCCTATCCAGGTTCCCTAGCTATTCTAAAATCATCCTATCCTTTCTAATCTCTTCCGCTCCCATCCTATCTGTCCTCTACTGGAGTATGCCATGGTATCAGTTTTATTGACCTAACCATTCATAAACCCTAAGGTGACAGCGTTGGTTATACCGACCTGATTCCCAGTAGACATCCAACAATCATCATCACACGTTTAGGGGAGCGAGATTCACACAGTCCTCCCATGACTCCAGGGTTCGGAGGATAAACGGTGGGCAACACCTCCACCCCTCCCAGTAGAATTAGGGCTAATACCCTATCATAGAATCACTTTGAGCTTTAATTGTTCTGAGGTTCTATCATCACGTGGTCATCCCGGTAACTATTTATTATCTGCAATCATACACTTATCCATGCATTCGTAAAATGTGCATCAACATATTCAAAATAACTCATGTATTATTCACATATGTCACTTCAGTATAACATATTTTTCCATATTCTATGCATGTCGTTTGAGTTTCATTTGAAATGTAATTATTCTCTGATTTCTATTCCATTGATCATATTGACATGTATAAATAAAATAGATTTATAATATCTTAATTCCTATTAGAAGTAAAATCATTTAACTGTCTTAAACTTTACTTTGACAACTATAATTTAGTAAGATCAACAACCTATATCGTTTTGGTATCCATGTACCAGTAGAATTTAAACATATATTATGTCACAAAATTTCACGTTTATATATAATCATTCAAAATGGTTCTGAGTCTCTGATTGCAGTGAAGTAAATATATACTAAACATAGTTTAAAGTTCTTCAAAATTGATATAGATTAGGGTATCTTTAACATATGCCCTCTGTATTTTCCCATGTAGCTGATCTAGGGCTATATTTGTCCCATTGGACCTTAACTTGGTCCACCAGGCGATCCCTGAGCTGTCGAACCCTATGTTCCAGTATACGTAATGGTTCGACCGATACAACTCCCTCGTCCAATACCTGCAATTCCTCCATTGAAGGTTATGAGATTGATCAGCTATATAATGTCTTAATACAGAAACATGAAATACATTATGAATTCTATGCAGGTGAGGTGGCAGGGCAAAATGATAAGCAACAGGTCCAACTCTTTCCACGACTTTAAATGGTCCATAAATCGAGGTGACAACTTTGTCCCTTTTCCAAATCGAATAGTACTTTTATTCGGTTTGATGCAGATGAAAACCTGATCCCCTACTTCATACCTCCTATCAGTTCTGTGAGCATCAGCATAACTCTTTTGTCTATCTTATGCTTCCTTTAATCGTTGTCTAATTTGTCTTATTGTTCTTCCATTTCATGCATTAATTTTGGTCCTATTATCACTCGATCTTCTAACCTGTCCCAACTTAACGGAGTTCTGCAAGGTCTGCCGTATAATGCTTCAAATAGAGGCATTCCAATTGAACTGTGATAACTGTTATTGTATGTGAATTCGACTAAGGGTAAATACTTTTCCTAGTGTGATTGCTGATCCATAACATACATTCGCAACATGTCTTCAAGTACTTGATTTACTCTTTTTGTTTGCCCATCAGTCTCAGGATGGTAAGCAGTGCTTAAATTTAGTTGAGTTCCTAAGGCTGTCTACATGCAAGTCCAGAATCTAGAAGTGAATCGCAAATCTCTATCGGATATAATCTTCTTAGGTACTCCATGAAAACTGATAATTTCATTTATGAATACTCGAGCTACGTCAACAACATCGTAAGTATCTCTTACGGGAATGAAATGGGCGCTTTTTGTTAATTTATCCACTACTACCAAAATGGCATTGTGTCTTTGAGAAGTAAGAGATAGCCTAGTGATAAAATCCATAGAAATGATCTCCCATTTAGACATAGGAATGTCGTGAGGTTGTAAGAGACTTGCTGGGTGACAATGATCTGCTTTTACTTGCTGACATTCCAAACATTTTGCAACAAATTGAGTGATATCACGTTTCATGCCTGACCAGAAGAAGAGTTTCTAGGTATCCGCATACATTTTCCCTACTCCAGGATGAGCACAATATACTGCTTTGTGGGCTTCCCCAAGGACAGTTTCTCAAAGATCCTTATTATCAGGAATATTCATCCTTCCATGGATTCATAAGATTCCATCGTTTTCTAATTCATATCCCTCAAATTTAGATTCTTTTGCCTTTTTACCCTCAAGATTCGATCTCAACTTTAAATACCAGCTATCTTTTATAAGATGTTCCACTGCTCGTTGTCTTAAGTCTATTTTAATGGGTATGAGAGAAAATATCTGAGGTCTTCTGCTTAAAGCATCTGCTACTACATTTTCTTTTCCTTTAATGTATGATATTTCGAAGTCATATTCACTTAGGAATTCACTCCATCGCCTTTGTCTGGCATTTAAGTCTCTTTGGGTGAACAAATATTGTAGACTTTGATGGTCGCTTTTAAGTGTAAAACTTCGTCCCACTAGATAGTGTCTCCAAATCTTTAAAGCTAGCACCACAATTGCTAATTCTAAATCGTGAGTAGCATAGAGTTCTTCATGAAGTTTTAACTTTCTTGAAGCATATGCTATCACTCCTCTATCCTGCATCAACACTGCACTCAGCCCTTGTTTGGATGCATCAATACATACCGTAAAATCTCTGTCCATATCTGGGACTCTTAGGATTGGTGTACTGGTGAGTAGTCTTTTGAGTTCAGAGAATGCTTTATTACATTCCTCAGTCCATTCATACTTAACACCTTTACGCTGAAGGGTTGTAATCGACTTTGTGATTTTGGAGAATCCTTCAACAAATCTTCGGCAATAACTGGCTAAACCCATAAAGCTTCGTATCTCATGTGCATTTTTTGGTATTGGCCATTCCATAATCACTTTTACCTTCTCAGGATCTACTGAAATCCCTTCACATAATAGATATGACCTAAATAATGAATCTTTTCCTGAAAGAATGAACACTTGGATAGTTTTCCATACAACTGACATTCTCTAAGGCAGGACAATACTATCCGTAAATAATCTTCATGCTTTTTCTTATTCTTGTAATAGATGAGACTATCATCTAAAAAGACTTGTACAAATTGATCAAGATATTCGCGAAAAACACTGTTCATAAGATTCATGAATACTACTGGTGCATTTGTTAATCCAAATGGTACCACAGTAAATTCATAATGTCTGAAACATGTCCGGAATGCAGTCTTGGAAATATCATTTTCAGAAATCCTTAACTGATGATAGCCTGATCGAAGATCAATTTTTGAAAAGACAGCAGCTCCTTTCATTTGATTGAAAAGATCATCGATTTGAGGAATAGGGTATTGATTCTTTATTGTAGCTCGATTCAAGTCTCGATAATCTATGCATAATCTTAAAGATCCATCTTTCTTTTTCACAAAATTACAGGAGTGCCCCAAGGTGATGTACTAGGCCGAATATGCCCTATATCCAGTAGTTCCTTCAATTGAATTTGCAATTCTTGAAGTTTTGGAGCTGTCATTGTATAAGGTGTTTTAGAGATCGGTTGGGTACTTGGTTTTAATTCAATAGTGAGATTCAGCTTTCTTACTAGGGGTAATCCTGGTAGTTATTTTGGAAATACATCCGAGAATTTGGCTAACACCGGATATTGTCCTAAGGATGGTCCTTTTTCTTTGCTTACTTCTTGAATTACATAAGCCTGACAACCTTTCCTTAAACAACACTTCATTTTCATTGCTGATATGTAGCGTAAAAATACCTTCCTCTTGATTCCTTGAATTTGGATTACTTCTCCTTCATCATTTATAACTAGAATTCTTTTCCCATAATAGTCTACCCAAGCTTAATGAGCTTCTAGCCAATCCATACCTATGATAAGATCATAAGTTCCCAAGGCTGTGACACAAACTTTCAGTTTAGTCGTACAGACCCCTAGGTCAAATTTGCATTGATTCACACTTAAGCCCACGGATTGGAGTTCTCCTGAGGCCATTTCCACCTGATTGAAATCATTTTGTTTGCGAGCTGCCAACCCACATTTGTTTAATGCATATAACGAAATGAAACTGTCTGTGGCACCAGTATCAAATAAGATTTTGAGTTTTATACCATTGATAATACCTGAAGATTCCACTACAGTGGATTGATGCAGTGTTTGGTCGTCGCTGACAACTGTATGAATTCTATGATTACCTCGATTGTTTGATATCAGTTCCTTTCTAGTCCTATGCAATATATTCGACGAATCTTCTGGACAATCATGTTGAAAATGTAGTCCCCCACATCCCCAACAATTAAGCTGCATTGATCCTCTTGAATCAGGACGTAAATTTCTAGAGAACGAGCTTCGTCCTCTCATGTTGATTCCTCTTGAATTTCTTCCTCTACTGGCAGTCCCTCGAGATGTCCATGGACTGGTGTTTGATGATTCTGCGGCTATAGTGTTTACTGCCATGGGAGCTCTTGTTCCTATATTTCTTGGGGTAAACCTGTTACTGTAAGGTGGCCTCGAGCTACCTCCTTTGAAGAAGTTTCGGGGAGTCTTTCCTGGAAATCCTGATTGTAAAGGTTCTGCTGGCCCTATATCTTTTTTGATTCCAAGGTGCTCTTCTGCATAACGACCACATTCAACCGCCTCAGCTACTGATGATGGTTTCCACATGCTTACCAAGGCTCTGATGTGAGGATTTAACCCATATATGAAGCATTCAACTTGACGTTCATCAGAATCTAAGTAGTGAATGTATTTTACAAGTTCCATAAACCTTATCTCGTACTCTTCCACTGTTTTATTTCCTTGAATTAATGTATGAAAGGCTCTGGCTTGCTGTTGTTGAGAGTATGGAGGTAAATACTTTGCGCAAAACCTTTCCTCAAATAGTTCCCAAGCGACATTATCCGATGTAAGGTGTAGCTGCTTTTCCAGATTTCCCCACCAAATCAAAGCACTTTCCTTTAATTGAAATACAACAATTTTTGTTTTTGCCAAAGAAGAATATTCTCTTAATTTAAAGCATCTATTCATTCCTTCTAACCATGCTTCAGTGCGTTCACCTGCTCGACCTCCTGAGAATTCTGGGAGCTTCATTTTCTGAGGCTCCTAGAAATGTCTTCTTTTGATCTTTTGGGCTCAAAATTATTTGGTTCTGTTGATAATGGTCAACTCTGGTGCTGGGGCGATTGATGTTGATAATGGTCTTGGTGGTGACGATGGTGATGGTGGTGGTGATGGGGATGATGATGGCGATGGTGGCGGCATTAATGACGATGATATTGCCCAATCACGTCGTCGTCGCTCATATGTCTTTACCATTGTAATGGTTCCTGTATACATAATAAAATTCTATAAAAATTTTGAGGTAGACAATCGAATTTAACATATAATTTTCTTTTGCAACTTCACATTCATAAACGGGTAGAGTTTTTGCTATTTTTATCTGCTAGGCAGATCTTACTAGTACCGAGGTTAAGGAGGGTGGTCTCGCGACCTCCTTGTCTTAATGCAGGGTATTCTATCCTAATATGAAATAATGCAGAAGTTTATGGCCATTAGCTCCTAAGGTAGATCATCTAAAATTTATTACTCAATAACATTCACAAAATGAAAATGTTAAATGCCTCGTTACAATGAACATCGGCAACATACCCGTCACACCTCAATCTAGCTATTACCTTTAAAGAAGGGCATACATATTTATATTTTTGAATATATTACTTAGATATGGATTAAACCTATAATATATATAAATGAAGGATTTTTCTGGTTCCATATCAGTTCGACCTTTAGCCAGGAAATTTACCATAGACATGTCATGATTAAAATCTAGAAGAGATACAGTTCAGCGGTCTACCATACCATAAATGTAGGTTGGGGGTCAAACTGAAGGGTAAATTCAGATCAATAGTCAAATTGTACATAAAATGTAGGTCAGTGGCCTATATATTGCAATTGATCAGGCAAGGTAGAAAAAAAATGGTTCTTTTAATGTTTTTACAGTATCCTACTTTGAAATTCGAGTGACCGAGGACCAAAGGCACTATTACCAAGTATATAGATCCTAAACATTCTTGTCAATATGCAGAGGAGGATGCAGTGTTGAGAGGGTTTCACATAATGAAAATTTGCAATCAGGCTTTACTTCAGACAGCTCTAGGATTTGCACATTGTATATGCTTCACAAAATGATCCTAAAATTTTATAAGAGTGGTCAGACCTCAACCAATACAGCAAAAGAGAGACATGGAACAACTATAATGTAACCAAATCATGTTAAGTTTTTGGAATATTCTAAATGTAAAACAGAAGATCAAATTATTTATGATGAATATGGCAAACAGCTAGTACATAACAAGATATTTTAACAGTAAAGACAGTTTTCAGACCAAACTAAAAATGCGGATGGCTACTAATATATTTGATCTCCAATAAATCAGTCTGCAGTGCCACATTTCGATCATTGAATAAGCATGGAACAGGGAAATAGGTGTTCAACTATATGGGGGTGGATTATGGCACACCTGGTTTGATTGAGATTTGACTGTTGCGGGCCGTGTGATGATAAAGTGAAACGTTGATGGTGTTGTTTCATATACACACATGAACTTGTTAGAATCCAAGAACCTATTCTTAGAATACCAACTCTTGCTATTCATTTGGAGAGGGCTGTGAATGATGGATTTAAGATTGATAAATAGGCCCATCTTATACCTGATCTGTCAAGTAAATTCATATCACAGAAGAATGGACTTTTTGTATCAGATTGAGAGGTGCTATGATGTCAGTGGTTTGCAAAGAGTACTTAACTCGTTGATAAATCTGGCATTTTGAATGGTCTTGTTTGAACCAAATGATCAGGAATTTGATTAGATTGGCATTCATGGCTGAAGTTAATAGGCTAGCTGTATCAAATGATAAATGCACAGAAAGCAATGAAGATGTTCATGTAGATGCTAACCAAAAGGCAGGGCAAGAAACGAATATAGTAGAAGGTGAAGATCTGAGAGCATGCAGCATCATTTGCTTTTATTACAGTTGATTGCAAACCAGAAGAAATATGCGATTTTGAATTACAACTATGTGATACACAACCAAGTGTAATTGCTGGCATTGCAAAGGAATTCATATTTTCAAGCCGTCTTGATAACCTTTGCATGTCATTCTGTGCCATGGTGATTGAACAGAACCGAACAAGCACGGCTAGTATTCTATAACAGAAAGAGTCACAGACAGAAATTGTAAAGAGAAGGAAAACCAGGAGTATAGCAATGGCGAGATTCGGAGAGGGCGACAAGAGATGGATAGTAGACGACTGAGCAGACGGGACTAACGTTCATAACTGGCATTGGGTGGAGAAAGACTACCTGGAATGGTCCAGGGGACGCCTTTCCGATCTCCTCCAAGATCTCACTGTCCTCGATGGCCATGCCCAGGGAAGTAATTTGTTCTTCTTCATCAAAACTCGCATAGTGGACAAGGTGGAGGGCGAGGCCTACAATAATATCCGCAAGGGGAAGGTTATTCCTGGCTACGAGCTCATTGTCATGATCTCGTGGAGTGGCGAGGCCAAGGATGAGAGCGGCAACACCCTCGCCATCGTGGACGACAATATTCACCTGCCTTACCTAGCCGACGAGAATGCTGACCAGGACCCCGAGATCAAAATCTCTGTTAATATAGACACACCCTACGCAGAGGAGCTCCGCCAGGCCTTTCTTGCCCATGGGAAGCCTCTCATATTAGAGAGGGTGAAACAATACGTTCAGCATATGACGGTCGGAGGGCCCGCCAAGATGAACTAGAATCCAAAGTCCTTGTATCCAAAGACAAACCCTCGAAGCCCAAGCTCCCTGAGAAAGGCGTGGAAGGCAAATAGATTCCTTCTGCTCCCCCTCTGGTTGTCAAGGAGGGTTTCAAGACTATTCATCTAACGAAGAAGTTCCATTGCAGGCCTCGCGATATATTCGACATTCTCATGGATGAGAATAGATGGAAGGGTTTCACCCACAGTAATGCCAAAATTAGCCGAGAGGTTGGCGGTTCTTTCTCTCTATTTGATGGTGCCATCACGGGTGTCAATCAAAATCTGCAGTGAGACCAGCTTCTCGTCCAGAAGTGGAGATTCGGGAATTGGGACGATGGGGTTTTCTCTACTATTATGATGACATTTGAGGAACCAGAAGTAGGAGTTACCATAGTGAACCTGACACAGACCAATGTACCTGAAGAAGACAGGTTTGGCAATGCTGCAGTGGTGGAGAATACTGAGAGGGGTTGGAGGGAACTTATTTTCCACAAGATCCGAGCAGTCTTTGGATATGGAATCTGAGAATCCAACTATAGCACCATTAACGTAGGGCCTATGAGGTCGAAAGGGTTTGAACAACCCTCTGATACCATATGTAAGAGCCGTGAACAGATGCACAAAAAATAGTAAGGGATTTAACGCATGAACCTGTAAAATTTTCAACATAAACCTGACAAAATCAATTAATGGGACTGTTGAGGTACCTACCTGTACTCCTGCTGTTGAAGATGCCTTCGGCAATTCTGCTACAGATACCGAGAGACCGAATCCACCCAGCCAAACTGAGCAGAGCCTGGCTGCTCAATCTAGCAAGCTTCTTAACAGAAGCTGACTGTTCCCCCGTGCCCAGAACCTCAAAACTCTTAAGCTCTTCCTATGGCTAATTCCCTTCTCCTTCTGAATTCTTCCCTCTGGTTTTTGTGTGCCCTTCTGAATTCCAAGTCGCATGGTTTTTATGCTCTGGCTTGGCGGTGGCTGCCCTTCCATCTGCAGCCACCTCTCACCCTGCTGAGGACACGCCTGTGCTTATGTATCCCTTCCTGGTCTTCTTTCTAATCGTGAATGAATACCCCTTTATGTTTTAAACCATATGGTATTTATTAATTATTCTTTTAATATGACCATTGCATTTGTATATACATGTATCATTAAAACATTATAACGTTATATATATATATTTTTAACATATTACATTTTTTATATATATTTGTTTTAAATATAGCATTATAAACTTTATAATTGGATCCCCTTTTTATTGACTAACTTATATTAATATTTAACATTTATTTTATTAATTATTAATATAATTTTATCAATATTCTGGAGCATATAATATATATATAGTCCTTTTTGATCTAACCATACATTATGCAATATTGATGAATAAGTAGAACTTCTATTCCAAGAAGTGTCATGGTATTTAGCACTTATAATCAATTTAGTATAAAATACTAGTGCGGTGTATGCGACACATGCATATGTAGCTATCATATGCATGTACTGTATACCTGCTATTATGCTTGCGTTCTTTGTATTTATAGATGGGTCGTTACAACATGTTCTTGGCCTTTAAGGCCTTTGTTGAAAAACAATCTGGACATCAAATTCTTAAGCTAAGATCTGATAATGGCGGAGAATATGTTAACAACAAATTCATCAACTTTTCAGAGAATGGAACAAATGCAACATACTGTTCCATATACTCCACAACAAAATGGTGTAGCTAAAAGGAAGAATCGCACCTTAAAGGAAATGGCTAATTGTATGCTTCAATTTAAAGGACTTAGTCTTAACTTTTGGGCAAAAGCAGTTAACTGTGCAAATTACATAGTCAATCACACTCCTACTAAGGATTTAAAGAATATCACTCCAGAAGAAACATGGAGCTCAATTAAACTAGCTGTAAGTCACTTTCGTGTTTTTGGAAGTGAAGCATGGGCCCATATTCCAGATGAGAAACATAAAGTTTAGAACCTAAGAGTGAAGAATGTATTTTTGATGGATATTCTGAAGATGTCAAAGGATATAGACTTATTCCACCTAAGTCCAAAAATGATAGCATTAGAAGAGATGTAAAGTTTGCTGAAAATATATCGTCCTACGAGCCTAGTTCGACGGATGTGCCATCTCTCTCTCAGCCTTCTACTTCTGAAAATTTTTCTTCTTCAGATGATGACAGCGAGGATGACAATCCTCCCCCATCTTCTCAAGATCCTCCTTCAGCTCCTCAGCTTCCAAAATGGGTCTGTGCTACTTGGGATGCAGCAAGTGCTCTTGCAGGTGATCCTACAAATCAGGGACGTACATGCTCTCAGTTCGATAAAGCCTCTTCTTTACTAGCTCAAGCTTCAACGAATTACGATCCTGACACCGTTGTAGAAGCTTCAGGCTATCCAGATTGGGACACAGCTAGGAATGAAGAATATCGTTCATTATTGGCAAATGATACATGGGATCTTGTTCCCCTTCCAAAGGGACAAAAACTTGTTAGATGCAAATGGCTTTACAGAACCAAGTACGGACCAGATGGAAAATTTGATAAACATAAAGCTCATCTTGTTGCTAAGGGTTTTTCACAAGTTGAAGGCATTGACTATACTGAAACCTTCTTTCCTGTTGCCAAAATGAACTCTAACCGCCTTGTTCTTTCCCTTGCTGCCTCTTTCAAATGGGAAGTCCATCAGATGGATGTTAGATCTGCCTTCTTACATGGGGACTTGCATGAAAGAATCTATATGGAACAACCTACTTGCTTTATACAAACAGACTGTAACCTTGTATGTTGGCTTAAGAAATCCCTTTATGGTCTCAAGCAAGCTCCTCGTGTTTGGTATGCCAAAATGGATAGCTTTCTTTTAGATACTGGCTTTTCTAGGTGTCATTTTGACAATACTGTTGACACAAAGAAAGTGGGTAAGTCTCTTACCCTTCTTGTTCTTTATGTTGATGATCTTATCCTTACTGGTAGTGATCACAACCTTATAAACCATGTGAAGTCCAGCCTTAGAAAGAAGTTTGAAATGACAGACTTAGGACACTTGCATTATTTTCTTGGTCTTCAAGTCTTGCAATCCAAGGAAGGTATTTCCCTTTCCTAGTCCAAGTATACCTGTGATCTTCTACGACACTATCACATGGAAGGCTGTAAGCTAGCCCCTTCTCCCTTTCAGTCTAGAGCCAAACTTTCAGTCACTTCTACTTCCCCTGAAGTTGATGCTACCTTATAATGTCAGCTTGTAGGAAAACTTTTGTATCTGACACATACCGGTCCTGACCTTTCCTTTGCTGTTGGCCTTATTGCTCAGTTTATGCAAAACCCACATGAGAGTCATTGGAAAGCAGCTAAAAGAATACTTTGTTATGTTCGAGGTACAGTTCAGTTTGGGATTCATTACAGTGCAAAAGCATCTCCTCTATTGGTTGGTTTCACTGATTTCGATTGGGCTGGTGACCATGATGATCGGAAGCGCTATGGCTTCACCAGATCCTGTTAGAGTTTGGCTTTCAGCAGCAGCATCCAACTACACTATGCAAAGATCCAGTGCCATTCAAAGTGCCATTCAACTATGCAAAGATCCAGTCCAACATTAGCACAACAAACACATTGAACTACACATGCACTTCATCAGAAAGCTCATTCATGACCATGTTCTTGAAGTGCAATATTGTTCAACTGATGATCAAGTTGCAGACATCTTT
>APFE030984444.1:149268-196052 GCA_000404065.3 Pinus taeda
CCTAGGTTAGGAGGTAAGAGTTTAGCAAGCAATGATGTTCTTAACCCATACAAGGAGGGGGAAAGGATCAAAGAAAGAATATTCACTTAAAGGTGATAAATTGATCCTATGAGGCACTAGCCTTGGGGATACTAAGCCAAAGTTTGATCTCAAAGCTAGGTTTTGGCTTTTCTCACAACACCACTATCGGAATGGCTTCAAAATTGGAGGAAGCCTTGAGGAGAGATCATCGTAGGAGAGGCTAGGAGATCGAACTTTTTGGAGGGCTATCTTGTGGGTAAAATGATGCCCTAGGTGACCCAACTTGGCTAAACCTAGGAAAAGGTGAAACATAATTGATTTTAAATGACCACCTCTTGGTAGATCAATTCCTTAGTCTTGGGAGAATGGAGTCTATGATAAATGTGAATGGAGACCTTGGTTCTTAGTCAAGGAGGCCTCAAGACTACCTCGCTAGCCTTCTAAGGCAAAGAGAAGCAATCTTGCAGCTTTTATACTTCGATGTGCAAAAGGTGATTGATTATCAAGATGAATTTGTTGATATAATTATCCCTAGAAGATTTCATTCAAATTACATGGCCGATACATTAAGAGATGCTATATAGAGACAAAATTTCACAATTTAAGCAGTAAATGCATGCAACAATTAGCCCTAAAAATAGAGAAAATCCCAATCCAATGTATATGACAAAGTAAAACAAGAATAACATTAAAAGCATGTACTTACATGTTATAGAACATATCCAACCATCCACAATTTGACAATAGAGAAGCTCCAAGATAAGATAAACCAAATCCACACATCAAAATTCATCTATAAAGCTCCAATTCATCCTCCAAGAAAAGTGTGATTCTCAAGAGAGAGAAGAAATCCAATCCAAAGTGATGCTGAACAAATGAACTCATCTCACTTGTATTTATACACTAATGAGGAGTTCGAAATATCCTCCTCGGCTTACATAAGCCCCAAAAATAAAATAATGTTCTAAAACTCTAACTTTTGGTGACAAACCCACCAAACTAGCTCATAAATGAAAGAATAAGCTTCTCAAGATGTCAAATAATAATCTATGCATGTTGTAGGGCCCTCTAAGAGGACTGATGAGCTCCATGGGTGCCATAATGATGAGTAGGACCCTTAAAAGTGATGGACAAGGGGTTGGCCCCTTGTTCTCCAAACAATAAATCTGTGGTGATCCCAATGGGTGTGGGGGCACAATAATAACCTGATGGGTCTCCAAATGAGTCGAAGATGCCTATAGATTGTCTGCATGGGTGTAGGGGATGCCACATCGTTCTATAAGTCCTGGGTCAGCTACCAAATGCATAGTACATCTATGGGGTCGACTGGGCAAAGGTGAACTAGGTGCATCTTCCTCGCATCTCAAGCATCTCTAACCATTCTCGGGAATCCATGTGTGAGATTTTGTAGCATCAGATGTGCTCTAGCCATGAAAATTGGTGGAGAGGCTAAGGTACATGAGTTCTAAAGAACCCAAAAAAACCATTTGGTGAAATTCCACCCAGATTGTATTTTATTAAAATAGTTAATATTTTTAATGGGGTTCCTAAGTCTAAACTTAAGAAAATTAAAGCATTAATCGATATTAATCAAAATATGGGTGAGAATGTTCTAGAAAGCGAATCAAGTCAAGTTTTTAATCTGAGCCGTTGATTAGAGACTTAATCTTGGTCGTTGAAGTCTTAATAAGAAAAGTATAAAAAAGGAGGCTTGGGGTTCATTTAGAAACACACACACAGAGAACGAATTGATCTAGAGTTTGAAATTTCTGGGGCTTGGAAGCTGAGAAATTAGAACTAAGTAATCATTATGTAGCAGAGGGGCAGGGATTGTTCGAGAATACTGGACAAAGAGGCAGAGAGCCACCAATGGAGGCCATGCAATACCTAGAGGGACTGACGTTGGGCTAGTCTGGGCTCACGCAGGCTTGACGCATAGCCAAAAGGGCCAGCGTAGAAGGGAAGATGCCTTCACGTAGAAATCTAGAACTGTTAGGGAGCTACCAAAACAGCCGGGAGAGGTTGACGCAGAGGCTCCAAGAGGCAGAAGAGGCAGCACAGGGCTGATGCAAGGCCTACGCAGGGCCAGCGTAAAGATAGCCAGGGGTTTGCCAAATTTGCTGCCGAATCAGTCGGAAATTGTCGAGTGAAGTGAGGTAATCTCAGTCAATTTTCTGCTATTATATTTTTCTCTATAACTGGATTGTCGAGAGGGCATCTGTCATTGCATTCAGAACTATTGCTTAATAATATAAAACCCTTAGAGCTGTTGCACAGATTTTCTCCCATTGGGTTTTTTCGTGGACTATTATGTCCATAAATAATAGTGTCCTATGTATCTTGTTCTTTGCTCAGTTTCTTGTTTCATGTAATAAAATTAAATTGGTGTAAGTTGCAAAAGTAATTTACTCCAGTATTTTTCAGAAAATAACTTGATAATGTATCAAGTAGGAGAAGTAAATTCAGTTTTGTTACAGTAGGGGTTCCTTGGGTATAGGAATTTTCACACCATGGAGTGTTGTCTACTGTTGTGGATGCCCATGGCTCTCAACCCACACCCTACATGTCCTAATGTAACTCTATGGAGCATTAGGACCCCATATAGGGAGACCAAACCCAAGATGGAGACCATCTGCAAGCATGCATAAGATCCAATGTGTCCCTTAGCCTTTCAGTACAACAAGTCAGTAGGGAAGTCGAATAAATGAGTGTACCAATGATGGACCACAGGTGTGGACTTCATAATGGCCTGCCCTTCCATAATGGGCTTCGGGAATTGTCAATGTCTCTTAAACTCCAAATGAGGTTAACCAAGTATCCTATTAGGTGGTCTCTACTTCTAAAGGGGATAATATGTTCAAGGTACATCCTTCAAAAGGTGGTGGAAGGTGACAAATAGGTGAATGAAGTAGGGGATGAGAACTGGCAACCTTGGGCCACATGTTGGGTTACAAGGGTAGCTAATAAAAGGAAGGCCACACTTGGGTTTATAATGTATAGAAGGGAGAAATCGTGGTACATGAGGTGCCCCTACCTTGATTTTTCCACCCTTCTTTATTTTCTTTTTGCCTTTTTATGATTTTCTTTGATTAACTATCCATGTGCTAAAAGATACAATGTGCTCAATACAAATGGTTTTCCAACCAACTTTCGCCCACATTTGTGAAGTAGAAAATCTCAAAAGTTAATAAAAAGAGTAGAGTGCTACCTCAATAATGATCCAATGATCCATACATATGGACTTCAAACAATCAAATCACATGATAATTGTCGCGTGACAATTCTTATAACAATGTAACTTGGTCACGTTTTGTTTGTTTCTTATTATGACCACATGTCGAAATTCCCACACTCAATCTACATCCAATGGCATTGATCTAGAGAATTTTGTGCACTCTATCAAATGATAATTTCCCTTGAAGTTGGCTTCCGTTTCTAGAAGCCCTAGAAACAAATATTCATGACGAAATAGTCAAATCACTTCCTACAAACTTCTAGAAGTGTAATGACAAAGAGTGGTGACTAGTTGTGTTCAAAGTCATAGGTGTGACATCATAATTCACAAATAAATCAGTTGAGCTCTAATGTGTGAACACAAATACATCGAAGGAGGGACTCCCCTCACACATATGCCAATATACATATACAATAAATACAATGATGTTCATTTGATGTTGGGAGTACATAAAAACTAATATAGACCTTTGGTGATGGTGTGGCAGTGTAGTCATTTTCTAAGTCAACTAACAGAAATCCCAATTCATAAGCACACAACCCAAGAAACTCTAATACATATCTCAATTCCATTAGATATGGTTGTATGAAGTTACATGGATCCTAATCAATGTTATTGGAATTGAACCGGCGATCAAACCAAAAAATCCTCTGAACCGGGAATCAGTTGCAACCAAACCAAAACCGGTGAAAAAATGGACCCAAAAACTAGTCAACAAAAAATGGACACAATATTCAACTTTTAAAGAAAAACATATATATTCATGTGCATCCATATGAACCCAAAGCATTTATACACAAATAAGCAAAACTTCTCATTTATATAGGGTGCACATAACCAAAATAGCACCGAAGGGAATCCATCTTTGAACCAAAAATACATCAACAAGCAGACTCTATATGGCCTCTAGCATCTAAAAAAAATCATGCTACAACAAATACCTACATATCATCAAAATCATTGCCTATATTGGGATCTTCATCATTAATATCACCCTCTTAGCATTAAAATAAGATAGAAAAAACAGAGCATGTCAAGTCAAGATTTTGTTCTAGTGATGGGTACAATTTTAGTAGGGTCATGATAGAGGAGTTCAACGATTGTTGAAGAAAAAGGTACCAAAGAGGTGTTTCCTAGTGCATTTTCCTTTTTGCCTAGGAAAATACTTAATAACACCTTTCTATCATGTGAATTTCTGAGTTATATTAAAGTCATGTTATAAAGTCACTTTATATGGTCTTTATGTACTAGGTACTTTTAATATTAAAGTCACTTTATAATATTAAGTTGACTTTATGTGGAGAAAAAGTACAAGGTACAAATATAAAGTTATAAAGTGACTGGGGAGTCATTAATGAGGGTGACCACATGAAAAGGTGGTCAAGTGAGGGAATGATCTCCACCATTGATCTAGAGGGCTGAGATCTAATCTCAACCCTTGATCAAAAGGGTTAGAGTTCTCCTAACTAACAAAGCTAAAAAGGGAGGAAAAACATTGGGAGCTCATTCATTCTCATGTGCATTTGTGAGGAGGAAGAGAAGAGAACTAGAGAGGAGAATGAGTTTGCTGGAGGAGAGATCGAACTACAACAAAGAGAACCCAAGTACAGGCCCAAATTCCTAGGAGGGAAGTTCCAACATGCATTTCAAGGAGAACAGGCCGCACCATTGAGGCACTGATTGTAACAGGCAGACAAGCCGAGTTTCAAGCCGGCCTGTGCAAATTTCAAGAAATGAAATTTGCTGAAATAAGTGGCACGAATTTCCAGATTGATAAAGAAACCTGGGCATGAGTTTCTAGGAGAAATTCAGACTGTGGGTGCTAAATTTGAGGGACAAAAATCAGATTATAATGCACTTTTTTGAGGGCCTTAATTACTCTTCAACAACCTGAATTCTAAGTAATAAATTCAAGGTAGAGGGCACACTTTTAGGAGCAGAGGAAGTTAGACTGCTGGCACACAGTTCAAGGAGCTGAGAGCTAACCTGTGGCATGAAAATCTAAGCTGAAAATTCTGATTGAGGATTGAACCTGAAGGGGAGAGATAGGTAACCCTGTGAAATTAAATGTTGCAATAATTTTCCTGAGAAAGCAAATAAATCTCCTTATCACTGGTTTTCTCCTTGTGGGTTTTTCCAGGGTCACTGTATGACCAAAAATAAGTGTGTAAAATCTATGTATGTTTGTGTCTAGTTTTCTTATTAGCAGAAAAAAATTAAAAGTAGAAATAGTCCTATAATGTTACTTTGAAATTTGCATTAAAGTTCATTTATCAGCTAACATGTGGGGTGTTGGGCATTAAACCAAATGCAAAGCCGTTGAAACAAGGGAGGGCTCCAGAATACTAAATTTTCTACATGGTATCAGAGCTATGAACCTACAGCCAATGAACCTTCAGCTGATAAGAGGAGAAACCGACAAGAAAACCTTCTGCTAAAACATTGAACAATCATCTAAAACCTGCCTTATATACCAGAGAACAGTGATTGAGAGGGAGGAGTTTATAGTCTTCATTGATTGAGGAATGTCAGATGGTTACTAGCTTGAGGATGGAAGATAGGTTGAGTGGGGCTGAAAAATTTGGTCCTTGGAAGGAGAGAATGATGTTGTTTCTTGAGGAAGTTGAGGTGTGGCACATTATGGAGAGTCAAGTGCAACCTTCCACTGATCCCGCTCAGTTGGTATACTTCAAAAAGAGGAATGTGAAGGCAAGGAGAATCATTCTCGGTGCTATTAAAGGCCATCTATTCTCTCATGTGACAGGGAAGAAGTTTGCCTACGACATGTGGCATTCCCTAGCCACACTTCACTAGAGTTCCAATGATAATGGGAAGATGGTGGGGTAGATGAGGAGTGGCAGCCAGCATGGTCAGGTAGATGAGAAGGAGAATGTTGCCCTCATAGCTAAGGGCAACAAGAAGGCCAAGAAGGGGTCTTCTAGTGAAGCCTAGCGGCAAAAGGGGAAGCAAAAGGCTAAGGAGAAGGACATGAGCAAAGTGAAATGCTTTTCCTGCGGGAAGTCAGGTCACTATGTTGTTCAGTGTCCCAACAAGAAGGGGAAGAAAAAGGGTGTCACGCCTTCAGCAGAGGTGGATGAGTTCGCCTCTAGATTTGACACAGAGTTTGCTTCAATGAGTTGATTTCTAGTAGCATCGGATGTGCTCTAAGTCTAAAATTTTGCAAGGAGGCTTGGGCACATGTATTCCAAAGAACCCATAAAGTGTTTTTGGAAATTCCACCCAAAGACAGTTTTATTGAAATAATTATTTATTTTTAATGGGTCCCTAAGTCTAAACTTAGGAAATTAAAATAATTAATGGCCATTAATCTAACTGTGGATGTAACTTCTAGAAGAAGACAAGGATCAAGTAGAAATGATCTTAGCCATTGATTAGCTTCTAATATGGGCCATTGAATGTCAACGAGAAGATTATTTAAGGAAGCTTGAGGGTCATTTGAAAGACAAAGAGAGTTGATCAGTCAGATCGAATTGCTAAAGCTAGAGGCAATGCAGTGATTTGTAGTGATCACGCAGAGAGGGGCAAAGAGAGTTTTGGCTGGAGGATCTTCTCCGGAGCCAAGAATACTTGGTAGAGAGACACATAGGGGAGGCAGCACAGAGGCCAGAGATGGTGACACAGAGCCAAGAAGGGCTCACACAGGGCCCATGCAGAGCCCTCACGCAGAAGTCTGAGATTTGCTGGGAGGCTAAGGTTCTGAGCCAGGAGGGCTGGAATCAACTCCTGAAAATAAAATCGATTCCCAACAGAGGTGACGCAAGCCCACGCAGGCGCAACACAAAAGTAGCTGGGAAACTCATTGGTTCAAATGTCGGATCAGCCAGGACTAGCAGTGTAGTGTGAGGTAATCTCACTAATTTCTTCTGCTGAGTGATATTCTCTGTACTGGATTGCTAGCAAGGCATGCAGAGATTGTATTTAGAAATACTTCTGCTTAATAATAAAAACCCTTAGATCTGTTGCACCGGCTTTCCCACATTGGGTTTTTCCAGGGACATTTGTCCAAAAATAACTATGTCATTTGTCTTGTATCTATCTCTGTTGTTCAATTTCTTATTTCGGCATATTATTTAAATGGCGTAGGCTGCAGTGTATGTATTTCAATGTTTGCCGTAGGAAACAACAAATAACTTATTCATGTAAATCTAACAAGTAGAAGAAATATCATTAGTTGCCGCAATAGGGATTCCCGAGTTTAAGGATTTTTCACACAGTGTTGAGTCTTGACTCTTGCCACTAGTGTTACATCCTCGGGTGTTTGGTTTGTAGACAGGGGAGCTTCCTGCCATATGACTGGAGTGAGAGAACATTTCACAAGTCTCATAGAGAATGAGCAACAAGAGTGGGGACAACATCCTTTCAAAGGGAGTCATCACCTCCTTTGAAAGTGACAGATGTTCTTTATGTTCCAGGGCTAAAGAAGAACTTGATTTCAATCTTCAGTATTGAAGACAAAGGGTATGTAGTGGCGTTCTAAGGAGGACAGGTGCTTATATATCCCAGGGGGTCCAGTATCGAGTCTACTAGAGTGATTGGAGTCCATAGTGGGAGACTTTACAAGTTTATGTTTCAACCTACTAGAGCCTTAGTAGTGCACGTCGCAGATGTGATATTCCTACTTAGTATTTTACTAAGTAAATATCAATTTTGCTCAATTTTGGTTTATTACATGGTTACACTTAGAGAAGTGGGCTTATGGGACCCACATTCGATTTTTGGCATAGGAGGCACACAACATTAGAGTTTGATGAAAGATTGCAGCCTTGGTGTAGCATGGGGGGCACCACAAGGGACTTTCGGTGCACATGGAGAGTACGCTCTCACTAGAGCAGAATTGGTGAGAGGAATTCGATGTGGGCCCACATGAGCAATCTTGGAGGAAACTTGACAAATGAAAGAAGGGGCTCTCCTTTTGCTCATCAACTATAATTTTCAACATTTTTCTTTTGACATAGCATGCTTGAGTAGTGAGCCAAGTCTGCAAGTGTTGTTCAACACATCGGGTGTTTCCAAGCGGAGATCCCAGCCTTTGCTTCGATGGACTTCGAGTGCCAACCCAAGGAGGGAGTTTCATTTAGTCCCGAATCATACGAGCAGCAGTGAGGTCGTACCACAACAAAGAGCACTCTATAGCAGCGAAGGGATTGCGCAGTCTTGGGTATAGACACTTTGGGAGGTTAGGAGTGAGTGGACTTTGTGGAGGAAACTTGAAAAGAAGGCCTAGGGAGCCTTCTAACAATGATTGCAGGAATTTTTTGAGCATTTAGCAGCAGATTCTTCATGTGGGTCGATTTGCCTAGCAATACAGCCACTCAAGCCAAAGACAGTCAAATTTCCAGGGCCAAGCTTTGGCCAAACCCTTTGTGGGTTATTCTGGGTTTATTGAGTAGAGGCCAGGATTAATTTCCCGAAATTTTCTAAGCAGTGGAGAGGGCCCTAGCAATAGATCCTTTAAGGAAGCAACACATTTCTAAGCATCTACAGCGCAACACTTGGGAAACTTAGGAGCAATTTGGAGGAGGGTGTTTAAATTATCATTTTGGTGCTTTGCTAGCTTGCCTAGAGCAAGCCTAGGTGCTTATATATCCCAGGGGATCCACTATTGAAGACAAAGGGTATGTAGTGGTGTTCTGAGGAGGACAGTTGTTTATATATCCCAGGGGTCCAGTATCGAGTCTGCTAGAGTGTTTGGAGTCTGTAGTGGGAGACTTTACAAGTTTATGTTTCAACCTACTAGAGCCTTCGTAGTGCATGCCGCAGATGTGATATTCCTACTTAGTATTTTACTAAGTAAATATCAATTTTGGTTTATTACATCGTTACACTTGGGAGAAGTGGGCTTACAGGACCCACATTCGATTTTTGGCATAGGAGGCACCCAACATTAGAGTTCGATGAAAGATTGCGGCCTTGGTGTAGTGTGGAGGCCACCACAAGGGAATTTCAACACACATGGAGAGTATGCTCTCACTAGAGCGGAATTGGTGAGAGGAATTCAATGTGGACCCACATGAGCAATCTTGGAGGAAACTTGACAAACGAAAGGAGGGGCTCTCCTTTTGCTCATCATCTATCATTTTCAGAATTTTTCTTTTGACATAGCACGCTTGACTAGTGAGCCAAGTCTGCAAGTGTTGTTCAACACACTGGGAATTTTCCAAGCGGAGATCCCAGCCTTTGCTTCGGTGGACTTCGAGTGCTAGCCCAAGGAGGGAGTTTCACTTAGCCTCGAATCATACCAGTAGCAGTGAGGTCATACCACAACAAAGAGCACTCTATAGTAGCACAGGGACTGCGCAGTCTTGGGTATAGACACTCCGAGAGGTTAGGAGTGAGTGGAGTTTGTGGAGGAAACTTGGAGGGAAGGGCTAGGGAGCCTTCTAACAATGATAGCAAGAATTTTTGGAGCATTTAGTAGCAGATTCTTCATATGGGTCGATTTGCCCAGCAGTACAGCCACTCAAGCCAAAGAGGTTCGAATTTCCAGGGCCAAGCTTTAGCCAAACCCTTCGTGGGTTATTCTGGGTTTATTGAGTAGAGGCCAGGATTAATTTCCTGGAATTTTCTAAGTAATGGAGAGGGCCCTAACAATAGATCCTTTCAGGAAGCAACACATTTCTAAGCATCTACAATGCAACACTTGGGAAACTTAGCAGCAGTTTGGAGAAGGGTGTTTCACTTATCATTTTGGTGCTTTGCTAGCTTGCCTAGAGCAAGCCTAGGTGCACTCATTCCAAGAATCCAACATCTTATTGTACACCTTTTTCCATTAATAAAAAGAGTACATAGTGCAGTTTTGGGTGCAAATTCGTGGTCTGATTGCTTGATATTGTTTCATGGTGTTTTTGTTTATTTTTCTTTGTATGTTTATTGTTAATTTTCCATTTAGGGATATTACAGTAGACCAATAGTAGTGAGTTGTGCTAGATATGGCACAAGAGGATGGCCACTTGTGTTAGGAAAACAGAAAGGTAGAAAGATTTTCTCTTGTTTATAATTACTTGTGATTTCTTTGAATTATTATCTTTCTTATGTTCTTTTATCTTATTTCATCAAGCAATTAACAAAACATGAAGATCAAGCACACCAGATGTAGGCGCACAACCAAGGAAAAACCCCTATATAGGGGAAAACCTAGTCAAGAACTCTTCCTTCAGTAATTCAAATGAGATAGACCAAGAACTTAGACCAACAGACCTTCCTCCTCCACCAAGTCGGCCTTTTAATGAGATACCGCAACCTTCAATAGTCTCTTCAAGTCTAGCAGCCACAACCCAACATCGACCCAAAAATTTCGACCCCAAATTCACCAGCAACTTCAAAATTTCGGCCAACTCAGCAACTGCAGAATTTCGGCCCCTCTAGCAACTTCACAACTTCGTACGTGTGGGAAAAAGAGAGAATTTCGACCTCTTATGCTTGTGAGATACCTCCTCCTTCGTTATCCTTTTTCTTCTTCTTCCTTGAAATTCGCATCTTTTTTGGCCCCAGAAGTTGCAGATCGATCTTGTTGTGAGTGAGCGACAAATGAGGGCGAGTTGTTGCCTTTATATAGCGATTTTGTCCCCCAATTTAGGTTAACTTGTTCAGTTTGGGGCCGACTTGGTAGAGGAGGCCTAATTGACTCATTTTACAATAAAATAAATTTCTTCTTTGACAAATAAATCCCAAGGGGTATTTACAATATGACATGGACAAGGATACTTGACATAAACCCTAGAAGCCTTCAATGGAGGCTTTGACCTAAGAACAATTAACCCAAGCATGAAGCCCATGCTTTAATATGTCAATTTATTTAATAATAAAATTTCTTTTTCTTTCTTTTGATAAATATAATACATCAAGACTCAAATACAGTTATGAAGACCTACACTAGTTACATTCTTCAACACTCCCTCTTAACTAGGGAGGTATTCATAATTACCTATAATTATAGACATATGTGGAATATGATAATATCTCCAAAATGAACTATGGAGAATTCTAGCTCACTCAATGTTGCAGACTAGATACCTAACCAGGGTAATCTATCCGAGTGGGACTAAGATGGACTCAAGCTTTCAGCGAATCTAGTTACCATCAGGCTTGGTCACTAACCATCGACCCAGGGATCTTAGTGCATATCCAAAATTAGACCTCCAAGACCAATGCCACCCTCCCTCTTTGAGATCTAGACATCAACACATAGGTCAGCTAAATGTCTTCCCCACTGTCCGCCATTAGATGCTTCATCTCTCCCCAATAAACTAGATATATCCATTTATCCAAGCATGCTTCCAAAGTGTTCAACCTTTCTTATGAAGAGATTTTACCTGTACAAACACAACCCCAATTAGTAACAAACTTTCAAATATGAGTAAACACAAACCTTTGGGATCCTCATTTATTCAGATGTTGCTTATATCATCATCAAATTATCCAAATACAATTTGTAGGACGCCTTTTTTCTTTGGTAGCACCAAAGACATCCTCAAATCTTCTCAAGACTTTTGTTTGCATGAATTATGAACTTTTATCTATAGTTCTTTCATTTATTCTTCAAGGTATTCATCATGACTATCATAATATGCCCTCCCTCTCAATTGGGGAGATATACCCTTTCTTCTATCCGGACTCCCTCTCAAGTTAGGGAGATCAACCACTTCCTTCTTTTATAACATCAAGGATTCTTTTACGACTTCAACTTGATCATCATTCATATAACTTCCTTCATCATGCTTATTATACGAACATCTTCATCATCCAAAGATTATGTACCTGCAAAACTTTAATAGCAAGTACAACCAAATATATGAAGACAACTATAATATGTTTATAATGTCATTACAATGGAAACATAAAAACATTCAAACTTTAGACATCAAATACCTAAACCTAGTTAGGTTCAAAAGTTACATACTTAACTTCTTGCTAGGGTTTTATCACAAACCCTAGACTACATTATCAAGACTTAAAGTAATTCAAACAAGATATCAGTCTCATTATATCTAAGGCCTCCATATTACTTTCAGAAATTTATGAGACTCTACTATGATTTATTGCAAACCCTAGATTCCATCTTTGAGACACAAAGCCTTATATATCAACAATTCAATCAAATACAATTCTACTATGCATCTCAAGGTTTCAACAAATTTCAAAATGTACATGTTAGATTCTACCAAGATTTTATCATCAAAACTGAATGAAACTAATATCATCATATTCTAGAAAATCAATCTCTACTAGGGCTTTGTTACAAACCCTAGAATTTACAAACTAAAACATGAGCAAAAACAATTAGGTTAGCATACTTGCATATATATATATATATAGGATGCATCTCACATTTATATCTACTAGGTAAACCTAATGACACAAATATCAATACAACAATTTCATTCAGGCTTGGGTTTCAATCATACAGACAAATATACACCTAGGGTTTCATTTCGAGGACCTCATAATAAAAGAGTCTTGCTTATAAACCCTAATTTTATCAAACCCTAAGATCTAGGGTTTATATAACATAGACATTAACAACAACCACTAAAGGACTATGGTTTCTATCATAACGATACCAAAACCCTAAACATAAAATGAATAGGTTATCTAGATTTCATTAACAACCGTAAGTAGACTACGGTTTTATAATCATTATTACCATACCCTTAGGTTAGGGTTTTATAGTGAACCTTTTAGGATTCCATAAGAATGATCAAATGATAATATAATGAGGATAGATTCAATCTAATGATTAATCACCCAAACAAGAATCTTTGAGATTCAAAACCCTAGACATAAAGATGTTAGTAATGTAAATCAATTTTTCAAAGAAGAATGATCGTACCTTTTTATACGAAGAGAACTTTATAACAAAGTTCATAGTCTAAGGCATACTTTTGGGTTGTTCCTTAACAAACGTTGTACGATATCAAACCTTGATGAGCTTCAATAGAACTTCTTTCATGCTTCAAGTCTATCCTTTCAAATCTCCTCCATAACCCTTGAGCAATCAACAAGCTTTTCGATCCAAGTAAAATATAAAGAGAAAGGTTATTAGTATACAATACAAACAAGTCTTGATGTAAGGACTAAACCAAACATGAAAAGATGAAACCAAGAATAGAATACTTATCTTCAGGTAAAATGGTGGAGGCTCCCTCTTAACCCAATCCTTTTGAGGGATACTTAATAGTATAAGTCCTTGACTTCTAATTCTTCAGTCTTATTCTTCTTAGGTGGATCTTCATCAACAACATTCACATGTTCCCTCTCTCTCTTCTTATTTCTTAGATTCTTTGGACAATGGCTTTTGTAGTGACCCATTTTGTGAAAGTTGTAACATTCAATCTTGGATAGGTCCACTTTCTTCTTTGGTCCTTTGAACTTCTTGAAAGCTCCCTTCTTCTTGTGATGAAAAGAATAGGCATTCGACATGTTTTCTTCTTCCTCCTTGTTGTTTACAAACGATATTCTAGCTTCTTCTTGACTACTTGCATTCCACATTTGCTGAAAAGTTGGAGTATCCTTCCAACTGTTAAGTCCTGATGCAAAGGCACTCCAAGATTTTGGTATTCCTAGAAGGGCAGCAACTATGAGCTCCTTTTCTGGGACAACTTCATCTATTGCTTGGGGTTCATCACTGATTCTAGATATCCTTATAAAATAAGATGAAATGGTATCATCATTCATCATCTTAACAATGCTTAGTTCATTCTTGAGGCTTGTTATTTGACTAATGTTTTTGATTGTGAATAACTTGGAGAGAGCCTCATACATTTCTTGAGCGGAATTTATGTTGGCTATGTATGGAATTAGGTTATCCTTAACTCCATCCACTATAAGGTTGATAGCCAAGATTTCAATTTCTCGAAACTTTGCTTTTTCTTTTTCACTTGATTCATCTTTAGGCTTCCTTCTTTTTCCTTGAACGCGATCGAAAACTTTGTTCTTTTCGAGAATGAGGTCTATCCTCTTTTTCCAGGCCCTATATTTGGAGGCTCCTTCTAATTTGTTTTCTCCCTTCATTGAGTTTGACATAGTTCTCGTAGATGGTAGACTTATCTCCTAATATGATCCCCTTTAATGACCTTTTCTTGATCTCCTTTTTCCTCAATAGATCTTATAACCTGCCTTTTTCTTCCTTCTTCACCTCATTTATGATATTTTCTCTTGTTGATAATTACTTGTGATTTCTTTGAATTATTATTATCTTTCTTATCTTCTTCGTTTATCTCAGTTCATCAAGCAATTATCAAAACACGAAGATCAAGGACACCAGATGTAGGCGCACAACCAAGGAGAAACCCCTATATAGGGGAAAACCCAGTCAAGAACTCTTCGTTCAGTGATTCAGATGAGATAGACCAAGACCTTAGACCAACAAACCTTTCTCCTCCACCAAGTCAAACTTCCAATGAGATACTGCAACCTTCAATAGTTTCTTCTTGTTTAACAGCTACAGCCTAACATCAACCCAGAAATTTCGTCCCCAACTTCAAAATTTCGACCACCCCAACAACTGCATGTTGATCTCTGTAGAATCAAATGTGCTCTAGCCTCAAGATTTTGCAGAGAGGCTGAGACATGCATTCTCCAAGACCTAGAAATCGTTTGGGAAAATTCCACCTAGAGATAGTTTAATTAAAATAATTAATAATTTTTTATTCCTAAGTCTAAACTTAGGAAATGTGATTAATTAAAGGGTGTTAATTAAATTTGGTGTGGCTCATCGAGAAGAAGACAAAGATCAACTCCTAGTTAATATTAGCCCTTGATTATGTTTTAATCTTGGTCGTTGGTGCTCCAACGAGATATTATAAGAAGGAGCTTAATGGGCAGTTGGAGAACACACCGAGATAGTGAGATCTAGAGATCGAATTTCTAAAGAGTAGCAACGTTGAGTTGTTGGAGAGAGATCGAGTGATCTTCTTGCAATGAGGGGCAGGGATATTAGACCGGAGGAACATTTTCCAGTTCCGAATGGTGCAAGGCAGAGAAGGCAGTGGGAGGTTCAGAGAGACAACGCAAAGCTTCAGAGGGAGTCTGTATTTTTGCTGGGAGAAATCGAGATCTAGAGCCAGAGCAATCAGAAAGGACCTGTAACATGAAGTGTGAATATAAAAAGATTCCTGTCGATGACCTTCTTCTATAAGTATTCTATCAAAATCATATAGTAAATACCTTAGAAAGCATTCTTCGAGAAAGAATGGAGGAAAAGTCCTCCCCACCTACCAAAGAAGAAAATGAATTGCAGCTTAGCCAACATCAAATATACAGTGAAGAATGGGATGATTCTGAGGAAGATCACGATATTCAAATAAACGAAGAATCTATGAATGACTTTTGGGTTGTTGATTGGGGAATTGGGTATGACTACAAAAATGAAGACCCCATAGTTCCTCAAATCCATATGAATGAGCTCAGGAAGGAGGAAAATGCTCTGTCCCTTCTGAATAACAATGTTGTCCCTTATGAAGCCCTTCCTGGTGATTGGAAGGGTCTCTTCTTTATGTTCCAAGATGATCCAATCAAAGAGGATCCTTCCAAAATTGTGGGTAATTTTGATGACTCTAATGTAAACGAAATTGAGGAATATGCTTCCTTTAGCCATGCCACCAATAAAGGGTTATTTTTCATGTTTGAGCATTCCTCCCATTGTTAGGTCCTTGCCTCGAAAATGGATGTTCGTGATGAAGTTTGTTTCCCTAGTTTTAATGAAGAGTTGGTTTTCCCTATGGAAAAACAAAAACATGGTTTTTCCCCAAATACAATGATGAGTCCACTTCCTTTTTTCCCAATGACCAAAATAATGTCATCCTGAATATGTCTGAGTCATTTACTCCTTGCCCTGAGGATGATAGGCCCGAGATAGTTCTTCATCAAAGATTCATATACTTTATCATTGATATTTCCATCTCTTGGTTAAAGGATCAAAATCAATCCTCTTAGTTGGTGTCTTTTCCTTCTTCCAGAGTTCTTTTCTACGGCATATGGGTCTCTTGTTTTCCCACCTCCCACCCTTGTAACCCCTCATATCATTATTCCCATTTGTATTGTCGGGTCCATTGTAAAAGTAATCATGAAAGCATGCCTTCTTGTATTGATCAATTGACATGTTGGTTGCATTGGGTCTACGATTATACCTAGCACTAGACATTGTATATTATGCATGTTAGAATAAGATGCATTGCATGCAGGTTTTTGCATTAGAACTAATGTCATATGATATTTCTCATAATACATTAGCTGCATTTATATTTAAAAGCTTCATTTGAAAGTTTACTTCTATGAGTCGATTAAATGGGTCTAATCTAAGCATGTTCAATCATGAGACATCACAAAAGCATGTTAGCCCGTGTTTTTCATCTATTATATGTGCAAGTAATAGCCCTACGGCAACCAAGAGATTGTTGGAGTTCTTGTCACCTCCTGTTCGAGTAGCTTTGTCCACTTTTTTGAGAGATCACGTCCTAGTTGGAGCCAGATGTTACCCATCATTTTGTGGGTAATACCCCTAGGAGAAAATATTTTCCATGATGGTGCTCAGCCGACAGCCCCTTGCAGCCAACAACTAGCTCATTGTTGTTGAAATTTCTAAGTCTGACACGTTAGAAATCCCTATTGCATTATCTAGTTTATTTAACCTACTTGTTTATTCCATTAACAAGTTATTTATACATATAAATACTAAAAATAAACACAAATGCAGCCTTAACACATATACAGATCAACAACTGAAATACTAGACAAACACAAAAGGGACACCGTTATTTTTGGACAAGATGTCCCTGAAAAACCCAATGCAGGAAAATCGGTGCAGCAGTTCTGAGGGTTTTATTATTATGCAAATTTCTTGAGTACAACTAGGGTGTCGAACTGGCTCAGCCAACAAAGATTTTTACACGGCAGCAATACCTCTTCTCGGAGATAGATATTACGCTTCTCAGCACTACTCTACTCCACAAAAATCCTTCCAACGCTTCTCCAAGGCTCTGTGCCAGCCCTGCTAGCCTCTGTGTCAGCCTTTTGCCTCTTTGCGTTAGCTCTCTGGCCTTCTGCATTAGCCACACAGGCCCTCCAGCCTCTGCGCAGTCTCTAGCTGTCTCTGCGTGGCTCCTGCTGCCTTTGCATCAGCCTCTTCAGTCACTGTGCTGACCCTCAGGCACTATCTCTACCTCTCTGCTATGTACTCACTGCCCCTCGCTGCAACAGATCCCTTGTTCAAATTTTCTTAGCAAACCCTGCTCCAGAAAATCGAATTGACTAATCAATCTTGGTGTGTCTCCAACTAACCCTCAAGCCTCCTCTTATACTTTTCTTGTTGAGTCTTCAACGACTGAGATTAGGTCTCTAATCAATGGCTAACATTAGATTTGTCTTGATCCGTGTCATTTAGAACATTCTCACCCAGTTTTATATTAATATCCATTAATATTTTAATTTTCCTACGTTTAGACGTAGGAACTCCATTAAAAATATTAATTATTTTAACATCTCTCTAACCGGGTGGAATTTCCCCAAACAATTTATGGTCTTGGAGATCTCATGTGTTTTAGCCTCTCCACCAATTTTCATAGCTAGAGCACATCCGATGCTACCAAAAATCAACACTCCCTCTTAGCGAGGAATGTGCTCTAGTAATGCTCAACCACTAAACATCACATTGATCCTTCTACATCGGTACCTGTGTTGATACTTGGCTTGCTGCCCAACATCCACTGCATTGCTACTTCCTGTACTGTCGCCCATGGCTCTGCCACTGCCACTGCTACATCTGTACTGCAGCTCCCTCTCTACATGTTGCATCATCCTGCCCATAGCACTGCCACTGCTAACTTCTACACTGCAACTCAGTTACCAAGATGTAAGTAACTGATCTACCCAATTCTAACATCCTTGTTAGTCTGAAAGCCTCTTGATGTTGAAGCTACCTCTGCTGCTATCCTCTACTCCCTCTACGCTGCTACAAAAACCTTTATGCCTCTCGCATTGTTGCAACCTCCACTGTGCCTCTTGCACTGCTGCAACCTCCATTATGCCTCTACAGACCCCTGTACTCTAGCACTACTTTGTCACTTCATCACATCTTGCTTCTACCGACATCTGTCATCTTGCTATAGTCACTCGAGGCTCCCATAGCTAGATATGATCCAAGAGTTTGGGTACCTCAAGGATCCTGGCCCTCATCTTCTGTAGTCCTCCTAACTACACCTTGATGTCACCCCACCTCTTCTCTAAAGGTGCAAGAGCACTCATGGCACAGTCGTCATCAGTCTCGACTTCTTTCCCTGTCTTAGTCGGAGCTACCTTCAAGTCAGAAGCCTCTCCCTTATTCTTCTTCCTGGGACACTGGAATGCATAATGACCCAGCTCCCCACAATGGAAGCACTTCACCTTGGAGATATCCTTCTTCTTCCTCTTCCCCTGTTGTACCTCAAATGCCAGAGCCGCATCATCCTCCTCTTTCTTGATTCGACCTCCCTTTTTGCTACTTCCCGCCTTGGTCAGCCGTTTGATCTCTTCTTAGAGAAAAGCTGCCCACATCTCTTCCCATCCTAGAAGAGTAACTCTTCCCAAAATGCCTTAGACAAATGTCTCCCACTCTTTGGAGACTGCATTCAAGGCAGTCCTCATCATGAGCTCCTGATCTAGCGTGGCCCTTATGGAAGTAAGTTGGTCCTGAATCTCCTGCAATTTGAGGAGGTATAGATCTATCTGCTCCCCCTCCTGCATCTGATACGACTGTAGCTAATTCTCCAATAGCATCTTCCTCTGAACGGAAATGCCCTGATACAATGTCGTCAAAGTATCCTAGATCCCCTTTGCTGTGTTCTTTTTGGCAATATGTGGTACGACATGATCCTTTACCCCATTAAGGATTATGCACTTTGCCCTCGCCATTGCATCCTCATACTTCTCATTATGAGTTGGGTCGACTGGGATAGCCACAGTTCTCAAGGTGAAGCCCTTGATGCGATGTCTTTCCAGCATTGACAGGATCCTGGCCTTCCAAATGACAAAGTTGGAAGCCCCATCCAACTTGTCCTGATCCCTCAATTCGTTCACTGCCATCACTGCTCTTCTTCTGGACTCCCTTTGAGTTTCAACTTCCCTCTTGGAAATCTCCCTCTAAGTCCTGATTTCCCTGCTGGAAATCTTCCCACCAATTGTCGATCCGCTCCTCTCCAATCCTCTTTGCAACTACAATTTGGATCCAGATTTCTTGGCTAGAAATCCATCAAGGCAGCGACTCCCTATACCTTGGTTCTGTCCCATTAGATATTGCTCTGCTCCGACAGAAATAGCACCCCACCAGCTTCCCAATCACAATCTGCCCACGGCTCTCTAGGCCTCAGCAATTGAAGAAATTGTGCCTTCCAGCTCTACGCAATCCCAACAAAGGCTGAATCCCTCCTCTGGCCAACTGCGTCAAGCCTACTTGGCTGAGTAGGATGACGTAGCTCTTCGCGAGCCTCTCTCTACCTATGCGTTGACCCTCTCTCTAGCTCGAAATGATGACGTGGGCCCTCTGCATCACTCCTTCTCTGTTGCCTTTTGCTTAGGAGCAGCTCTATCTCTCGGGACAGTCGCTACTGCTGCAAATTTCTAATATCTGTTGGTGCCTTCAATCCCCCTGTGATCTGCAACCCTCTGATACCATTTTGAAATTTCTAAGTCTGACACGTTAGAAATCCCTACTACATTATCTGGTTTATTTCATCTATTTGTTTATTCCAATTTCCAATAACAAGTTATTTATACATATAAATATTGAAAATAAACACAAATGCAGCCTTTTTTTTTTTTTTGTAAATTGGACTAATTCTATTATAATACAAAAAGGTACAGAGGGTTACATTTGCCGCCATGGGTCGGCAACCTGAACATGATGACAGTGAAACTGAGACTGAGTCCGAAGAGCTATCCGCTGACCCCAAACAAGAGCTATGACAGTGTTCAAAACTGCAAAAAACTGACCCATCCTCTCCCTGCTGTCGCAGGGGAGGAATTTACAGACTCTTACAATTCTGTTAAGGTGCATATCGCCACTAAAATTATAGAACAAGACCGACCTATATTCCGACATAGACATTACAGACGCTTAGGCTAGAGCCAGAACAGAATAAAGCATAACAGACTCTGAAACGGAAAAGGACATAGACAAAACTAACTCGCGGTGACGACCCACTGCCATGACCCCTAACGTCCACGCTGCAAGCTTAGGTGTAAGGACAGGGTGGCTCCTCCACCGAAGGCGGGATGAATTTGCCATCTGGTTCCTCCACCACCGGGCAGCCAGAGTCTTCTGAAGCGCTTGAGTCGGAGTGCGGTGTTGTTCCTCCACCACTTGGGCCAGCGTTGTCCCCCGCCACTTCTCCCTTGGCGTCCACAGGCTGAGATTGCTGCCCCCGAGCAGGCGGTGGTGGTCTAGGAGCTGCTGGGTCGCCTGGCCAATCAAGGTGCTCGCATTTTTCAATGCGCACAGAGACAAAGTATACGGCATTGTCCAATATGCAGGAGTGTTTGAACCGGGTGGATGAATGCCCACCGAACGGGCATGCCAATGAGCGTCCTCTGCCTCGCCCTCTTCCGCGCTCTGTGGGACGTGGCGGGTGTGTTCCTTCCGAGGACTCTGAAGAATGAGGCTCAGAGGCCAAAGATCTGGCTCTGCCATGCGAGCCACCCCGCCTACAGGCACCCCGCTGTCGTTCTCGCGGCATGATGTGAACACCGCTGCAACAAGATTGCACTGGGGTCGCCGTGAAAAAGAACCAGTACAGTAATTGAGCCAGGACAGAATTCTAACCAGCACAGGAATTGAGCCGGGACAGAATTCGAACCAGGCCCAACAAGCTAACCAGGCCCAACAATCTAACTAGAATTCGAACCAGGCCCAACAAGCTAACTAGGCCCAACAAGCTGACCAGAATACGAACCAGGCCCAACAAGCTAGCTAAGCCCAACAAGCTAAGCTTGTTGCAGGAGCATACAGAGACACGATGCCAGTTAGTCTCTTGCCCGCATTGTCACACAGAGCCACCATACAACTACTGAAATCTCCTAACACGCCCAAGTTGAAGCCTGGTTGCAGAGAACCAGAGCTTCGCTCTCCTGCAAAATGACCCTCTCTGATCATCGAGCCGAACCAACTGCATCTTAACCCTGCGTCTGCGGTGGAAGACCTGCCTTTAATGCCGGCCGGACGGCTTCGGAAGCCTTCGGCCCAAGTGGCATGAAGCGACGGCCACTTGGCATTGAATGCCGCCGCCAGCTTCAATAAATTCTTACCTGTCACCCGCATCCGGGAAACACAAATGCAGCCTTAACTCATATACAGATCAACAATTGAAATACTAGACAAACACACAAGGGACACCGTTATTTTTGGACAACACATCCCTAGAAAATCCCAATGAGGGAAAATCGATGCAGCAGTTCTGAGGGTTTTATTATTATCCAGATTTATCGAGTACAACTAAGGTGTCGAACTGGCTCACCAAACAGAGATTTTTACACGACAATAATACCTCTTCTCGAAGACAGATATTCAGATTCTCAGCACTAGTTTTCCCCATGAAAATCCTTCCGGCGCTTCTCCAAGGCTCTCTGTCAGCCCTGCTAGCCTCTGTGTAGCTCTTGAACCCTCTGCGTCAGCGTTCTGCCTCTCTGCGTCAGCTCTCTGGCCTTCTGCCTCACCGATGCAAGACCCTCATCCTCTACGCAATCTCTAGTTGCCTCTGCGTGGCTCTTGCTGCCTCTGCGTCAGCCTCTTCAATCACTGCGTTGACCCTCAGGAACTCTCTCTGTCTCTCTACTATGTACTCATTGCCCCTGATTGCAACAGATCTCTTGTTCAAATTTTCTTAGCAAACCTTGTTGCAGAAAATCGAACTGGCTAATCAATCTTGGTGTGTCTCCAACTGACCCTCAAGCCTCCTCTTATACTTTTCCTGTTGAGTCTTCAACGACCGAGATTAAGTCTCTAATCAACAAATAAGATTAGATTTGGTTTGATCCATATCATTTAAAACATTCTAACCTAGTTTTATATTAATACCCACTAATATTTTAAGTTTCCTAAGTTTAGACTTAGTAACTCATTAAAAATATTAATTATTTTAATATCTCTCTAACCGGGTGGCATTTCCCCAAACCATTTCTAGGTCTTGGAGATCTCATGTGCTTTAGCCTATCCACCAATTTTCATGGCTAGAGCATATACGATGCTACCACAAATCAACAGTTGTGCCATTTCTCCTCTGCATGAGCCAACCATGTGGTTCCTCACCCATCTGTTATGATCGTATGCTTGAAGGTGGGCCTCCTGAACCCAAAGGTATGCCTTGTCATTTAGTAATTGATTATTGTAGTTTGCTTATCATGGATACTTCTAGGCACGGATTAATGGGGGGATTCAGCAGAAAGGGTGGGCTAGGACAATGCTCTTGTCCCCTAGACCTCTTTTGGATGTTAACTTTGGACCCTAGTCCTGTGGGATCTCTTTTACTGACCTTTGGGCTTTAGGGATGGTAGTGCATGGGAAACCCTACTTTTGGTTGTGCGGTCCCGCTCCCTCATCCACATATGTCATTCCCTTTCCACTCATTATAACCCCATTCATCATTCCTCCTGCCCAGGTCCACATTTCCCCAATGGGTACACATAGGCTTAGCCTTCCCCATCCCCTTGCCCACACCTTGGGTTGGGCCTGGAATGATGCCCTAAAGGTAGACACAGCTGAAAAGAAAAATAAAAGCATAATTCGCCACATTCAACAGGAAGATCTACCACAAAATGCAAAAGATGGCCGAGACAAACACATTTAGCACGTGGGCAAAAGCCAATACATGAGCTCTACCCCATTATCATGGCCATTACCTCGGTTCTTATAGGCTCTAGATGAACCTCCTTTATCTTTTAGGAACCCATGATTGTCCCAACCCCTAGTGTGCAATGAACCGCCCTACCTTAAAGGGGATATCCACTACCATACCTTACACATCATGGTCTTATCTCTTGAGCCCCGAGCAATTAATCAAAGAAAAATCATAAAAGTCATATAAATAAGCATGGAGAAATTAAGGTCGGGGCATCTCATGCACCATGATTACTCCGTCCTACACATTATATACCCAAGTGTGGGCTTCCCTTTTACTAGCTACCCTTGCACCCCAACATGTGGCCCAAGGCTACCCCTTTCATTCCCTACTCCATTCATCTCTTTATCACATGCCACCACCCTTTGAAGGATGTACCTTAGGCATACTATCCCCTTTAAAAACCACCTAATAGGGTACTTGGTTAACCCCATTTGGAGCTTCGAGACATTAGCACATGCCAAAGCCCACTATGGAAAGGCATGCCAAAGCCCCCTTTCCTTTTCTCTAGGTCTAATCATCTAGGTCACATAGGGCATCAATTATTTCATGATCTAGCCATCCAAATACTTCGATTTTTGGTCTGCAACTGCGATACTATGTCCTCAAGAAGCCCTCCAAATTTCATGAGATCCCGACGGTGGGGTCTTGAGATATTGCAAGCCCTAGCTCGAAGACCAATTCATGCCCTCGATTTCCCTTGGGCTAGAAACCTCACAGGGATCCTTGCATTGCCTTTCATTAAAAATTCACTCCATGATCCCTTTCCCCTCCCTAATTAGGCCAAGTATATCATTGGTTGCTAAATCCCATCCCCTTGACTGAATCTCGGTCCACTTGGTCCTGTGTGGTCCCATGCACTATCAAGGTTAATTCTTCAAAGATTGCCTGGAACCCAAGTTTCCACAAGAATTCTAGGGCATAGGGATCTCCTTTATAACACACATATGCAAAACCTAACCCTAGAAATTTTCCCCAAGCCCTTCCTAGAGAGCCTTCCATCTTGTCTTTCAAGACAAGCAAGCCACATATTTCAACCTCTCTTATGAATAGGCTTCCAGGATCACCCCTCGCCCTATCATTGGTCCATCCATTTCATGATCCTTGTCATAGCGGGTCTCCTCCCATCGATGAAATTCCGTAAAGGATAGGGAGCCTTAGTCGAGGTGACAGTGGGCTATCACTCCATTGTTGCCCTTAGTTGAGTAGTAACCCTTCAAGGATCCCCTTTTAGGACCCGTGCTAGCTTGAGCGGTAACAGGACCACAGACATCAAAACAAATGAGATCCAAAATTGCTTTTGACCTTGAAGCACTGCTTCCAAATAATTTCTTGACATTTTTACCCAATGCACATCCCTTGCGTACTCCTTCATGATCCTTGCATTGCCTTTCATTAAAAATTCACTCCATGATCCCTTTCCCCTCCCTAATTAGGCCAAGTATATCATTGGTTGCTAAATCCCATCCCCTTGACTGAATCTCGGTCCACTTGGTCCTGTGTGGTCCCATGCACTATCAAGGTTAATTCTTCAAAGATTGCCTGGAACCCAAGTTTCCACAAGAATTCTAGGGCATAGGGATCTCCTTTATAACACATATGCAAAACCTAACCCTAGAAATTTTCCCCAAGCCCTTCCTAGAGAGCCTTCCATCTTGTCTTTCAAGACAAGCATGCCACATATTTCAACCTCTCTTATGAATAGGCTTCCAGGATCACCCCTCGCCCTATCATTGGTCCATCCATTTCATGATCCTTGTCATAGCGGGTCTCCTCCCATCGGTGAAATTCCGTAAAGGATAGGGAGCCTTAGTCGAGGTGACAGTGGGCTATCACTCCATTGTTGCCCTTAGTTGAGTAGTAACCCTTCAAGGATCCCCTTTTAGGACCCTTGCTAGCTTGAGCGGTAACAGGACCACAGACATCAAAACAAATGAGATCCAAAATTGCTTTTGACCTTGAAGCACTGCTTCCAAATAATTTCTTGACATTTTTACCCAATGCACATCCCTTGCATACTCCTTCATGATCCTCCTTGAGTTCAAGGACGTCATTCCCCATTGAATTTAGAGTTGGTAAGATTTTGTAGTGAAGGTGACCAAACCTTCTATGCCAAAGTTCACATGGACTTACTTCTATGTGAACCAAAGCTTGAGAGAGAGGTGTCAACAATCTGTAAAGTCTTCCTTCACGAATCCCAATTATCTTTGCATTTTCCACATTAGAGTTTTTATCCCATACTACAACCTTTCCATCTATAAAAGCAACTCTATCTCCCTTATCTTCTAGACATGAAATAGAGAGTAGATTCTTTTGCAAACCTGGAACAAATAGGATGTTCTTAAGATGAATATTTCCTCCATTCTCTAACTCTAGTGAGGTTGATCCAATTCGTCTTACAATAGCTCTTCTTATCACCAAGCTCAATGGAGTAAGAGGATTTTCCTCTTGATAAGATCTTTAGTTGCTTGTGCTCAACAGTTATATGTCTTGATGCTCCACTGTCGATTACCCAAATATTCTCATTTTCAAATGTGCCAATATGTGCTAAGAATAATCCTTCATCAAAGATCTTAGCTCTGATACCATGCTGAGAAATCTATAGGGAAATGGTTAGGATGATTTCTCTTATACTTGATAACTGTTTGTGATGTCTTTTTACTTTTACTTATTATCTTCTTCTCTTGTTATTATGTTATTCTTATCATCAAAAATTACCAAAACCTCTCCAATTGAAAGGAACGCCCACAAATCACTTCTCTTCTTATAGACTCTTGAATTGACAAATTCCAAGACCTCTAGACCAAGACCAATACACTTCCAAGACCAAGTCCAACGTTTTTGATGATGTGCTTCCTTTGTCCAAGTCAAACCCAGTCAAATCTCTTCCAGCAACAAACTTTGACCCCCAAATATAGAATTTATGCCTCTACTACAGGTCTGAAATTTTCGGCCGCTCCAACAATTGTTGCCTTTGCACATTTAAGCTGATTTAAGGGTTCTAGGGCTTTTCTTGACCTTCGCTTGAGTTTCTCCTTCTTCTAGGGCTAGAGAATGACCTAATGAGCCTTCCTTCGACCTTCTTATTGCACTTTCTTCAAATTTGATCTTGCAGCAGCAAAACCTTAGCCTTCTTTCCTTCACACATGTGAAAAGAGAGAGAGAAATAACCCAAATACTTGTCTTCATCCTTCTTCCTTCTTTGTTGCCCTTCTTCTTGTCCTCCGCTTGAATGATGAGGATGAAAGATATCCTAAGGAAGTCGAGTTCCCTCCTATATATAGGCCTCCAAGGTGGACGAAGTACCCTAGAATAGGTCGACTTCTTAGCTGCCAGGCCGACTTGGTCTTGGAAGGTATCTTGACACTTTAAAATACAAAAATAATTCTTTTTACAAGTTACAATGTGCTCGATGGAGTCTTCCTTATATGACAATGACTATGTTGACTTCTTGACAGATTCTAGAAGCACTCAATGGGTGCTTGACTTGTAAAATAAAAGACCTTGAGCATGAAACCCATGCTTCAAAAATAACAATAATAATTTTTCTTTCATTTTACAATATATAAGAATCAAAAGTACATTTCATATATATGAAGATCGAAGCTAGTTACACATTTTTCAACAACTTGGAGGACAAATCCCTAGTCAGTGATCCAAACACTACATTTCATATTTTCAGCTCTATTCGACTAAGGACACTTTGTTTGATGTCTGCACCCACAACACTCATTGAAGGAAAGAAATCACTTATTTGGTTGGCCAAAGGGACAATTTAACAACATAGGCTAACCAGTTGTCATGATCTGCTTTGAAGCAGACTTTTCCTTGCCTACAACAGAAATTAGGGATGATTTCCTCTGCACATAGAGGAAACGGTAACATTTAGTAGGTGATAGGTAGTATTATATCATAAAGGTTCATTACTATTTGTAATTACTAAGCTACGGTCTAAAATTGTAGATATAATCCCAGTAATTACTAAAACCACTCCAACACTCCACCTACCCTCCCATTAATCACTACAATGATCGATTACATTCCACTTTTGGACAACGTACTTTTATAAATAAAGTGGCAGATAGAACATACAACATTTGTACATTTAAGGTGTGTCTCTTAGTTCTATCTTATTTGTGAGAGCTTTTTGATTTCTGTTGGTGTGCACATATCATGTAGACAATCAAATTTGAGATTTCAATCCTAGTTCCCTTAACCTATTTTCTTCTTATAGCATCTGGGAGAGAAACTGGCACTACCATAGTCCAATGCTGACTGGATGTACCTTATAGTCCCATTGACCTATTATTTGGTCACTTGTAGACATGAATAAAATTATCCTTTCTTATCTTATCAAGTTGTAAAACTACATATAGCATGTCAGCAGGTCTTGGATGATGCTATATGCTATTAAAAACTTTGCTGCAGTTTATGTATACGTTATATATAGCCCTGGCCAAAAAACTGATGAACTATTATCTCATAATGAAAAACACCATTGTATATATATCTTTCAATAGACAATATGGAAATTTTTTGAAAAGTTATAGAAAATGTTAATTTAGCCCATATAAGAAAATACCATCACGAACAAACAAATATTCATAGAAACAGGCTACCCATTGCAGGAGGTGGCTTTTACAAGGCAATCAAAAATAGAAAATTCAAGAAATGGAGAACATGCTACAGAACCCCTATTAGCATCATTAAGGACGAAAATGGAAAATAAGGCAAATAAGCATTTAATAGAGCAGTACAAGCATGTCTAAGGAGTTATGAAAGAATTGAACGAATACTTATAAGAAAAAGATAGTTACAAATCTTGCCAGAATAAATTAGTGGGGAGACATTCGGTAATTTGCAAACACAGACAAAAGGTATTGAGATGACCAAGTTCTTATGAAAAGAAGAATTATTGAACCCACAGAAATCTTTAATAACACCAGCTCATGCATGAATCAAAGAGAATGACTACCACAAGGAGCCACAATGTGGGAGGTGGAAAAAATGTAAGAGGTATGATAGAGATAGAAGAAAGTGATTAAATGTATTCCCATCTATAGAAATAAGAATAGGTGGGGTTTTAAAGACAAACAAGCAAAGGTATCAGGTAGATTCTTGATTCTTGGGATAGCAAAAAGATGAGAGATCATCAATAGCCATGGCCATAAAAGGGGTCTATAATTACTACCTCGGTATAGTGGGTTGCAATTTGAACCAAATTGGGAGTGTTCATGACTCACAAGTGAAAGTTTTGCGGTTCTCAAAGGGAATCAAGTGGCTGCCAGATTTGGCCCTTGTTTCACTCTTGCTTCAGACTTCAAGGCCACTATAAAGAACTGACTTTTGGAGTACAGACTATAAGCAAAGAATGTTGAAGAACTATACTGACAAATTTTAGATCATTGCAGCCAACTTTGCAATTAATACTTCAAATTAAAATGGTTGCCTCCAAAGACCATGCCCAAAAGAAGCCAACAGTTGCACCCTGTGCCTCTGAGCTATTACAATTTTAATGCACAAACTTAAAGACAATATTAGATCAAACTTTTTGCTAACCACAACCCCGAGAACTTTCAACATCTACAGAATCAGCATTTCTCTAAAGGAAAATAACAGACACTAGATTCCCTGAAGAAATACCAATCTCCAAAAACATGAAGATATTTCACTATCAGATTCAAACCACGCAAATCAAATACAGCTAATCATTGACACTGAATCTATAAAAAAGGAAAACTTGAGCAACTAACAACGTTCAGAAATGTGAGATAAATACTCCATAAAACCTGTTTGGTTCAGTTCAATCCTGAAAATTGAACAAGCTTTAATATGACCAACACATGGGAATGTATTAACTTTAACTAGAATACAATGAAGTGCTATATGTCTTGAGGAGAACAAACTGAGTTGCACAGACTTTGTCAGTAGCCTTGAAAGACACTGACACCAGACAACAGTGCTGCCGTGAGGTCACATATCATAAAAAGAATATTACCTTGTTGGGCACTGCATCAAGAAGATTTGTCCTCAGATCTTACTGTTCCAGCCACACCCCTGAGATAAACAACATGAGTATCAAAACTTAAAAGCCACCTTAACTCATGAAAAAATAAATGAACAAGCTGACAATTTGAAACCAGAGGCATCACTATCTAGTTTAAATGCATAGACAAAAACATGCAAATGCATGCATATAAGCACAGACAGAGGGAATCAAATAAATGTGACTAATCACTTAACAGGACTTAACTATTAACAATGTATACTGATTAAAAAGCATATGCGGCCTTATAATTTTGTTGCTGAATGTAATATATCTTGAAAGATTTGAGTTGTTTTACATATTTTGGAACTTAGATCTCGCATTCTGAAATTCCTGCTGCATGTATAATATGTGTGCATCTATATCACTATATTTTTCTTATTTACAAAAACTGCATCTTCTAATTGCACACATGTAAGGGCATTCTCATTCTGAACTTCAGAGTCCCTGCCAACCCCTAGGCATATTTAAATCACATTTCCCATATTTCAAAAACGAAATTCAAAAAAACAAAGAAGTAAGCATGCCAAAACAATAGACGAAAAACTGGTAAACATAGGATGCATATAAATTTCTTCCCATATATATGTTTGAACAGCATTTCCAGGACATATCATCCACGTTGGACCTTATCGATTCTATAATTCTGCCCACACCTATGTATATATCAGAGGAGTGGGGGCCTAATCTGCTTGAGTCAGACTGGAACAAGAGAGAGAGAGTACATATCCTCATGGCCCACCGTTTTCTCAGGAGCAAAAGAACAGTTTCCTGCACCATTATTCAGGCTGAGTTTGCAGCCACATGATTCTGGCTCAAGACCATTTTCAGACTAGTCTAGCTTCTACAACATGTATATAATGATAACATGAACACAAAGATATCCAAGTTGGCATTCATAATGAGAAAACGAAAGCTTTCTTATAAAGAGTTACAAGCTAGTCAAGTCATACCACTTCAGGAACATGGAATAGACAGAAAAACAAGCTAAAGTAAAATACAACATAAAGTGTAAAATAACCTAACATGGAAATGACTTTATTGATACCTATGTCTACTATCTAATTGACTGCTATAAATTAATATTTAATAAACACCATTCCTTAATGGTCAATCTACTAAATGATACCTCCTAACTTGTACTTAATAGTGAAAGTCCTAATCCAGAAGGTACAATGGTCATCCTGAAAGGGAACTACTAGGACAATGACCACTGTCATCTAAGTAACTTATCCTCTTCACTTTAGGACAGTGCTCCTCCAGATCCAAGGAGTATCCCTAGTAGGATTACTAAAGTGAAGCACCAAGGCACAAGGTGCTATAAGAGTAGTTTTAGTAAAATGATATTTTTCATATTCAAGGAAACAAAAGAGATAATGGAAGGAAATAGAAATTAGTGTCAATCCAACAAGGGTAATGGAGACAAGGCGACATCTAAGAGGGCTTAATTTCTTATGTGTTAGCAATCGAAGTGCACAATACTTATTCATCCCCTCTCTCAGTATTGGTGAATATTCCAACAATGTTATCGTGATTGTTGTTACACCAAAACCTGCAGGTCAACCCACACGTGTTAGTAAACAGACACATCGCTAGGGTTAATGAATTCTCGAGAGGTGGTTAAGCACATGTCCTAAAACACACAAGAAGCACTAGATTATCCAATGCCCAAAAGAAACCAGAAAATTGCAATAAAACAATAGTTTATTTTAGCAGTGAATTTAGCCATTAAAATTGCTTAAAATTTTATGTATTTGATGTAAAAATGAAAAGAAAATTTTATTATTATTTTTAAGGCATGGGTTTCATGCTCAAGGTCATTTTATTATAGGTCAAGCACCCATTGTGTGCTTCTAGGGCTTTGTCATAGAGTCAAAATAGTCAAAGAGTCATTGTCATATGTAAAAGACCCTATTAGGCATCATGTATCAAGTCAAAAGAATTTATTGTAAGTCAAAAGTGTCAAAAGTCTCCCTCCAAGACCAAGTCATCCTCCAAGAAGAGAAGTCAGCCGATAGAAGACAAGTCAACCTCATGAAGGGCAACTCAGCCTCAGAAGAAGCCTATATATAAAGGAACTCAACCTCAGAAGAAGCCTATATATAAAGGAACTCGACCTCATTTGAATAGATCATCCAAGAAGTTCGAACAAGGGCAAGAAAGAGACCTAAAAGGTGAGTGAAGAAGAGGAGAAGAATAGGAAGAGAAATCGAAGTTCTGAAGTTTGTTTTTGGGCTACATCCACTCACATGTCCGAAGGAAATTAGGGCTCATTTTGTTGCAGCAAGACCAAAATTGCAGTCATATTGAGAGATCAATGTTTGGTCACAAAAGGATCAAGTTTGCAAGCCACATCACCTAGAAGAAGAAGCAAGCTAAAGTGATCAAGAACGAAACCTTATTTTTGACCTACATCTCCCACACGTGCGAAATTGCAGAGATTGCAGGAGGGCCAAAAATGTGCAGACCTAAAGAAAAAGCCGAAAATCAGAAGAGAATGTTGAGAACAAAAAATTTGGGTTTGTTTGACTTGGGTTGAATTTGTGAACGATATGCTGATCAAAGTAGAAGTTGACTTGGTCTTGGAGGGGTCTTGGTCTAGAGTCTAAAGGTCTTGGAATTCATCATTTAAAGATTCTATAAGAAGAGAAGAATTCTAGTGGGTTTTCCACTCGAGAGAAGCTTTGGGCATGGTTGGCAGACTATATCTTGTGTCTTCTTATTCTATTGATATTCATAGTTTGGTAACTATTTGATGATAAGAACATTATAATAATCAAGGGAAGAAGAAGCTAAACTACAAGTACATTAAGTTTAGGTAAAAGAACATCACAAGTAGTTATCAAACATAGAGAAATCACCCTAATCTAGTTGCCATTGATTTCTCAACAAAGATAATTATATCAAAATCATGTCATTATAAAGGAAGCATCAAACAATCAAGCTTTAGACGTCAAATACCTAAACCTAGTTAGGTTCATAGTCAATAAGGGTTACATCTTTTACATGCTAGATTTCAAAAATTTGCTAGGGTTTTGTTACAAACCCTAGATTCCATCAATGAGTCTTTTAAAGTCTTAAATATCAGCAACTAAATCAAGTAAGCAATCATTACGTCTAGGGATTCAATATTATGCCCTAGAATTTTACGTCAAACTCTACTAGAGTCTTGTCACAAACACTAGATTTAATTGATAGAACTAAATCATGAATATCAATAAATAAGAGAGCATACTAGCATTTCATATAGAGGGTTTCACTAATATTTTCTTATATCCATCTCTTAATAAGAATCTATCGTAAACCCTAGATACAAACATCAAACTCCAAAATTAGATATAACCAATTTTACCAGGCTAGGGTTTCAATTATACGGAAGCTCATACACATAGAGTTCCATTTCTAGGGTTTTATATTGACTATTACAAGGGTTTTTTCATAATACCTAATTCTCCAAACCCTAAAAATCTAGGATTTTATCATATAACCAAGACATTAGCAAAGAACCCTAAAAAGGTTAGGGTTTCATTACATCAAAAAACCCTAAAAATTAAGAGAGCAGGATTTCATCATAGGTTCAAGACTTTATCAACAAACCCTAAGTGGACAAGCGATTCATTATTATTGTTAACATACCCTAAGCACAAAAAGGTTAGGGTTTTACAGTGAACCCTAAGGTTAGGGTTTTATCAAAATGAACAAAAATGACAAGATACAGTATAATAAGGGTAGATTCAATCTAGCGATTAATTACCCTAACAAGAATCTTTGTGATTCCAAACCCTAGGCATAAGAGAGCTACTAATACAAAGCAAATTTCAAATGAGAGTGATCATACCTTTGGTACAAAGAAAATCTTGCAACAAATCGTGTACTCTAAGACATACCTTGAGTTGTTCATTAACAAACCTTGTAGGGCATCATTTTCTCTAAAGGGCTTCCTTTAAAACATAGCTTCTTTCATGATTCAGGTCTTTCTTTTGAAGTCTCCCTATTAATCTAGACATAATCCTTATATGCTTCTACAAGCTTTCCTACCAAGGAAAATACAAAGAAAGGATTATGAGTATGTAATACAAACAAATCTAAATGTATGGAGGAAATCAAAACATGAAAGAGGAAACAAAGAACAATATACTTATCTTTTTGGTAAAATGGTGAAGGCTCCCTCTTAATCCAATCTTTCTGAGGGATACCTACACCTTATCAAAAGCAATTCAAAAAATTCTAACAAGACATATTAGATCTATGAACTACAAAAATCAAAACATAAAACATTACAAAACCTAAAGTAGAAGGATATGCAAGGGATAATATCCCTAAAAGACTCAAGAAAATAAGTTCGGATTATTCAACTTTATTTTTCCTGAGTGGAGCTTCATCGACAATTGTCGCATGTTCTCTTTCTCTCTTTTTGTTCCTTGGATTATCTGGATATTGGTTATTGTAATGTCCCATCTTATGACAATGATAACATTATACTTTAGATAGGTCAATCTTCTTCTTTGGCCCTTAAACTTCTTATTTCCTCCCTTTTTCTTATAGTGAGGAGAATATGTATTTGAAGTGTTATTTTCATCTTCTTCCTTATTATTTGCTAATGTGATGCGGGCTTCTTCTTGATTGCATGCATTCCACATTTCTTCAAATGATTGTGTCCCTTTCCAACTGTTAATGCCTGATGCAAAGGGGCTCCAAGATTTTGGTAGACCTAATAGAGAAGCAATCACAAGTTCTTTATTTGGTATGATTTCATCAACAACTTGGAGCTCATCACTTATTCAGGAGATTCTCAAAAAATATGAAGATACAATCTCATCTTTTGTCATCTTTATTGTTCATAGTTCATTCTTGAGACTAGCAATTTGTCCAACATTCTTGATAGTGAATAGTTTGGAGAGAGTTTCACACATCCCTTTTGCAATTTCTATATTGTAGGGGATTAGGTTATCTTTTACTCCATCTAAAATTAGATTCATAACTAAGATGCTTGTCTCGATGTATTTTCCCTTTCCTGCATCATCTACAGGTTCCTTTACCTTTCCTTGAACAAAATCCAATACTTCATGTTTTGCAAGGATGAGATTCATCCTCTTCTTCCATGCTCGGTAGCTGGTGGCCCCTTCTAGCTTAGTTTTTGTCTTCATTGAAGTTGTCATGGATTTTCTATATATAGATTCTTCGCTTTAATAAGCCTTCTACTTATGATATTGTGTTGAAACTTGTTCTTTGATCCTTCCTTCTTTCAATAGAGATTCAAATTGTCTTTTTCTTTCTTCCTTCACACTAGCTCTGATACCATGTTAGAAAATCAGAAAGGCAAAAATATTTTCTTATATTGACAATTACTTGTGATATTCTTTTATTCTTATTAGCATTCTTTATGTTCTTCTTAATCTTGTTCTCATAAAGTGTGAAAATTCCAATATGGAATCTTATTGTATTAACTGGTATTATTTCTTCTAATTGTTGATTAATTTAACAATTTATCTGCTACAACAAATATCAAAATAAACACACCACAACCTTTACAAATACAATTATGCAAAAAAATAATGTATTGGAAACTGACAAATGCTAGCGCACACACATAAAATATGAGACAATTATTTTTGGACAAATGTCCTTGGAAAAACCCAACTTGGGAAAACGATGCAACCATGAGGGTATTTATTATTATGCAGCAGTGAAAATCTGGGTACAATATGGATGCCTGAAACTGGCAATCCACAACAAGAAAATCTAGGCAAAATTATTGAAGGAATTTACCCTTCCTCCACAAGCAATCCCGGCACAACTTGCCTATAGAAAACTTGACCTCCTGAAGATTTTGCATTGGATTGCAGAGTCACTATGACATCTAGCCTCTCACTGGTCTCTGATGAAGTCGGATTCCTTTAGCTGATGAGAAATTTGTCTCTCTAGCACCTACGGAACCTCTACCCAACCTCTGGATCTAAGAACGATTCTCTCCAGCAACTTAAATTGCCGTCTCTGAAGTTATTGTGCAGAGCTTTGCGCTGCCTCACTGGGATAACTCGGCGCTCTTGCCGCTGCCTCTCCGAATCTGGAAAAAAAATTCTCCGGATCACTGTCCTTGCTCTCTCTGGCAACTGACTATTGCTACTCAAAAATCAATCTGCCAAGAATTCGAACTACTCAAGTGTCTTCTCCAAGTGCCCATCAACTTCCTCTGATAATCCACTATTGGAGCACCAATGGCCAAGATTAAAACTTAATTGATGGTTACGATCACCTTGGAATCGATCCGTGTGAATTTCTAGATGATTCTCACCTTGACTTAATTAATATTGATTAATTAACCAATTTTCCTAAGTTTAGAATTAGGAAACATTAAAAAATTGGTTAATAATCTAATTAAGTCACTTCTAGGTGGAATTTCCAGAATCGATTTCTGGGTCATGGAGATCCCATATATTCTAGCTTAGTGGCTAGAACACATCTGGTGCTACAAAAACTAACACTCCCTCTTAGCAAGGAATGTGTTCTAGTGCTGCACTCCTTGCGACAACACCCAGTCTCTGCATCATCTACTGTCACGCTGCCGATGTCTGCCCATGTTGCCCACCAACCATTGTGCAACTCTGATATATGTTGCATCTAAGTTGCTTTTGACACTGCCATACATCTGCCAACATTGCATCTGCACTACAACTCCCTCTCATATGTTTTGCTGCAACTACACCATCTGCAACTAAAAAGCATCCAAAGTATTGAATCAACTGTGTTCAGTATGATGCATTTGTATCCAGAGTTTATCACTACTACTAGCAATGTTGAAGTTTCTAATTTTTCTTAGTTAGAAACCCTTCATGCACTTTTTCTGATTTATTCCTACCTACTTGTTATTTTTCTTTAACAAGTTATTTACAAAGTAAATACTGAAAATAAACACCAGTGCATGCTCAACATATTACAAATCAGCAACTAAAAGAAACAAGAACAAACACACCACATGACACCATTATTTTTGGACCAATGTCCCTGGAAAAACCCAATGCGGGAAAATCAGTGCAGCTATCTGAGGGTTTTCTTATTAAGCAATATCAGAGTACAATCTGGGTGCCGAAACTGACCTACCCAACAGAGAATTTCCTTAGTAGCTATAACTCACAATTTGAGAGAAATCTCCTGGCTGAAACCCCAGAAAACCCTTCCAGAAGTTCCTCAACACAAAACAGCTTTGCAACCCTAGTGTCTGCCCAATCTGGACTGCGTCAGCCCCTCTCTCTGATGTTGGTCCTGCGTCAGTCCCTCTTGGCATGCGTCAGCCCCAGGAAGCCATGCATCAGCTTTCTGGGCCTCTGCGTCAGACACACTGGCCTCTCTGGGGCTCTGCGCAACACTTGGCTGTCTTCACATGGCCTTGCGTGAGCCTTTTCTGGCTTTGCGTCACCCTACTTGCTTGTTGCATTTCTCTCCCAGCACAATCTCTGCCTTCTTTGTTTCTCTGTACTCAATGCCCCTCAGCTGCTCTCCCGATCACTGATTCTAACTCTCTTAACAAACCCCACTCTAGAGAATAGAATGTCTGATCATCTGGTGTACTTCTCCAAGTTACCCTCAAGCCTCCTCTTATACTTTTCCTGTTGGCATCTCAACAGTCGAGATTAAGTCACTAATCAACTACTAAAATTAGATCTGGCTTGATCCATGTCTTTTAGACCATTCTAACACAGATTCATATTAATACACATTAAAATTTTATTTTCCCTAAGTTTAGACTTAGGGACTCCATTAAGAATATTAATTATTAAAATATCTCCTGATCTGTTTAGAATCTACCCAAACCTTTTCTAGGTACTGGAGATCTCACGTGCCCCAACCTCTCCACCAAATTTCGTGGCTAGAGCACATCTGATGCTATCCCAAATCAACAAGCATCTGCACTGTCACTGAGGAATTTGCGTTGCTACCGACTCTACACTGAGCCACCTACTCTGCTGTCAACATTGCACTGCACTCCCCAACATTTGACTGCTACTGGTCTGCAACTATCACTCTGGTATTAATTGCATCAACTGTCACTGATCCATCCTACTACAATATACTATGGGCCCCCGTACCCAGGTAATGATCCATGAGGTGGACTCCTCAAGGATCATGCCCAAACTCTATAGTTCTCTGGAACTACAGTACCAAATCTCCCAACTCACTCCTGAAGGTATATCTGCGAACATCGTGAGGTCTTCCTCTAGCCTAGAGGACAACCTTTCGATCTCAGCAGAAATCGCAATTTTATTGCGATAACATCAAAAATCGCAATTTTTTCATTTTCACAATAATATCGCGTGATTAATTCAATGATTTTTTCATTTTGAAAAAATCAAGATTAAATCCCGATTTTTTAGGAAAAGATCTTCAATTTTAATTTTTTTTGTCGATTTTTTAATGAGGAGGAGGTGACACAATCTACCCGAACTACCCCTGTCACCAGTAGAGGACGTGGTCTACCTCTTGTAGCTCCTAGTTCTTCAGCTTCTAGAGCACAACAGAGTCCCCTACCAACTCCATCGACATCTACATCTAGAGGGAAAGCTATTGCATTTTCTCGCAAGAGGCGCAGATGAAATCAATATTATTAGTTATTTGGTTCATTTCATTGTATATGACATTATGACTCATGATATGAGATACATTATTATATTTTTTGTTGATATTTTGAGGCTGAGTTGGGACTCGGGAGTCAGGACTGACTATTCAGGACATGATTCACTGTTATGTGTGATGTAGCACTAAAAATGATATTACACGTCTTATATATTAGTTCTTTTATCATATTTATGTGTCAATGTATTTATTTTATGTTGTAGATGCTTTAGATATTAAAAATTTTGAAAAAAAATAAATATTTTTGTATTTTACGATTTTTTCCCGATTATTTCCAGATTTTTACGATTTTTTCCCCTCATCGATATTATTCTGATAACAATTTTCGCAACATTGCTCCTCCTTGTCCTTCTTCCTGAGGGAACACTAGATATTGGAGTGACCAAGCTCACCACATCTGAAGCATTTGGCCTTTGACAAGTCCTTTCTCTGCTCCCCCTGCCCCTAATTGGGACCCTTTGATGCAAGGGCCACATTCTCCTCCTCCTTCACCAACTTTGATTCGTTGTTGCTGCTGCCACTGATGGAGCTCTTTAACAGAGCTCATGTCAACTCCTCCTGCTGCAAATCGGCCCACATTTTGTCCCACTCCGGTAGCCTATCTCTGCCCAATATGCTTTGGACAAAGACTTGCCACTCCTTTGACACACTATTCAGTGCCAATCGCACTAGCTTCGCGGGTTGAGGCGCTGCCCCAACAGCTGACCGTTGGTCTCAGACCTCCTAAATCTCGTTAAGGAAGGGATATATGCCTTCCCCCTTCTGCGGTCGGATGCATCTCAGCTTCTCAAGAAACATCTTCTGTTGCTCGAAAGTTCCCTGGTAGAACGTGGAGAGAGCGTCCCACATCTGATCGGCAACATCTTTGCCAATTATATGTGAGAAAATATGATCCCAAACTCCATCCAAGATCAATCACTTCGCCTGCGCCATCTCTTTCTTGCATTCTTTCTGTTGATCTGCATCCTAGGGAACTACCACTACATTATCAATGTAGGATTTCTGCACATATTCATCTAGAAGGAAGGACATCCTAGCATTCCAGATAACATAGTTGGAAGCTCCATCCAACCTACCCTGATCACAAAGCCCTGCAGTGACCATCTCAACAAAGCCCTATAGTGAGAAGATTTGCTCACAACCACTGCCAATCTACAAAGAAAATCGAGCTTCTGAGACAACAAGTTCCCTGAGGAAAATTCTCCCTCAACTGTGTGTGCTTCTCTCTTTTCCACCCGACACTAGCTCTGCTCTAGCGAACTGCTACAAAACCCTCTGCATCCAACGAGAAATCTGCCCAAGGAGAAAATCTAAGTTGCTCCCTCTGCCCATGGAATTACTTGATCTATCAAATTTTTATACCCTGAAAATCAAGTTTCCTCAACTAACACGTCGCCCCTAGGAATTTTGGCTTGCTGCTCTTACAGAACAACGAAATTCCTTCTTTCGCTTCTGATCTCTCCGGCTAATGAACTGCACTTTGATACCATGTGAAAATTCCAATATGGAATCCTATTGCAACAACTGGTATTATTTCTCCTGATTGTTAGTTAATTTAACAATTTATATGCTACGACAAATATCGAAATAAACACACTACAACCTTCACAAACAAAATTTTGTGAAAAATAATGAACTAGAAACTAAGAAATGCTAACACACACATAAAATATGAGACAATTATTTGTGGACAAATGTCTTAGGAAAAACCCAACTTGGGAATATCGGTCCAGCAGTGAGGGTTTTTATTATTATGCAACAGTGAAAATCTAAGTACAAACTAGATGCCTAAAACTAGTAATCCACAGAAAGAAAATCTGGGCAAAATTATTGAAGGGAATTTACCCTTCCTCCACAAGCAATCCTAGCATAACTTACCAACAACAAAATCAGCCTCCTAAAACTTCTACGTCACCCTCTAAGTTGGACTGTGCAATCACTATAATGTCTAGCCTCTGACTAGTCTCTGATGAAGTCGTTCTACCTTCTGCTGTTGATAAGTTCGTCTCTCCGACCCTCTGGAACCCCTCCCTGACCTCTGGATCGGACAACGATTTTCTCTCCAACAACTCGAACTACCCTATCTGAAGCTATTGCACAAAGCTCTGCACTGCCTCATTGGGATAACTTGCCCCTCTCGCTGCTGCCTATCTGGATCTGGAAAAACTTCCTCTGAATCACTGTCCCTGGCCCTCACTCAATGCTTGGATCTCTGGCTCTCTCCGGCAACTGACTGTTGCTACTCAAGAAATCGATCTGCCAAGAAATTGAACTGCTCAAGTGTCTTTTCCAAGTGTCCGTCGACTTCCTCTTATGATCCATTGTTGGAACACCAACGACCAAGATTAAAACTTAATCAATGACTAGGATCATCTTTGAATCGATCCGTGTAAATTTCTAGATGATTCTCACCTTGACTTAATAAATATTGATTAATTAACCAGTTTTCCTAAGTTTAGACTTAGGAAACATTAAAAAATGGTTATTAATCTAATTAAGTAACTTCTATGTGGAATTTCCATAAATGATTTTTGGGACTTGGAGATCTCATGTATTCTAGCCTCTCCACCAAATTTCGTGGCTAGAACACATCTCATGCTACAAAAACTAACATCAAGCAATCATCAAATGAAAAGCATAAAAGGCCAATGACACCAGAAGTAGACACTCAACCAGGGCTAAAACACCTATGAAGAGGAAAATCCAATCGAACTCTTCCACTAGTAGATTCAAATCAAATTGAGACAAACAAGACCTTTGAATAGGCCAAAAGACATTCCTCACTCTACCAAGTCAGCCTTCCAAGATGATTATGCAAACTTTAGTAGTCTCTTCTTGTCAACCAGATTCAACCCAGTTACAACACCGAATTTCGGCCCCCAGCTTCCAAAATGTCAGCCCTACTTCAGATCTAAAATTTTGGCCCTCCAGAAACCACCCAAAACTCGCACGTGTGGAAGAAGAGAAAATAATTCAAGTTTAATTTGCTTGACAAGTGTCTCCTTTGCTAGGGTTTTCTACTTCCTTTTAGATATTTCGCTCTCTTTTTCTTCTCCAATTATTGCAGATCAAACTTGCTTGTGCTATTCTTCAAATGAGGTCAAGTTGTTGCCTTTATATAGTAGATTTTCACTCCTAATTAGGCCGACTTGTCCTTCTTTGAGGCCGACTTGGTGGAGAAGGCCTATATGACCTAAATTACATAAAAATATTTTTTCTTTCATGATAAGCAAAGCCCAAGAAAGGTTCATTACATGATGACAATGACAAGGACTCTTGACATAAACCCTAGAAGCATACAATGGAGACTTTGACCTATTAATCATTGACCCAAACATGAAACCCACGCTTTAATAAGTCAATTTATTTTAGAATAAAAACATTTTCTTTCTTTTGACAAATACATTACAGTATGACTCACATACAATTATGAAGACTAACATAGTTACACTTTTCAACACTTGGTTGTATTCAAAGACATTTTCTAAGGGTTGTTTCATCTCGCACCTGATGTTAGAAAATCAAAAGGGAGAAAGATTTTCTTATCTTGATACTTACTTGTGACTTCTTTGGATTCTTATTAGCTTCTTTTATATCTTCTTTTATCTTCTTATCATCAAGCAACTACCAACAATATAAATACACAAAGATTAACACAACAAAGACACAAGGATGTAGACTCTCAGCCAGGGCTAAAACCCCTCTTCTAAGGGAAAACCCAAAAATTCTCCTCTTCTATAGAACCAAATCGAATGAGATGACCAATACCTTTTAACCAAGACAATGACCTCCTCCAATCTACCAAGTCAGCCTACCAAGATGATTATCTAAACTTCCAAAGTCAACTCAAGTCAAACTGCTTCAATACTACAACAAATTCAGATTTTGGCCCTCCTGCTTCATATTTTTGGCCCTGCTGCATATCTGTAACTTTGACCCTCTTGCAGCAACCTAGAAACTTGCACGTGTGGCAGAAAAAGAGACTTTTGGCTTCCTTTTGCTTGAAAAATGTCTCATTCTTCTTCGCTAGGGTTATCACCTTCTTTTCTAGGTATTTCGCACTTCTTTCTTCCTCTTGCAACTGCAAATCGAACTTGCTTGCTTTTTCTTCAAATGAGGTCGAGTAGCACAATTTTTATAGTCATTATGTGAGGTTGAATTCTCCTTATGAGGTTGACTTGATAGGAGGGCAGGCTGACTTGGTGGAGGCATAAAATACAATTTTGACTCAAAAGTATATTTATTTCTTCACATACAAAGCCCAAGAAGGGTGTAGATAGTAATGACAAGGACTATGAATCTTGACATAAACCCTACAAGCACTCAATGGGTGCTTTGACCTAGAAAAAAATAAACAAAGCATGAAACACATGCTTATAAATAAACTAATAGAAGCGGTTGTCACCTATTCCCAACTCTTTCTGTTAAAGTTGTTTCCTAGTTAACACAAATGGGGGTGGTCCGTAATGAAGGTTAGTGGATGAAATGTGAGTTTCTAGGAGATTAAATTAAATGGGAAACTTATCAACAATAGTAAATTGATCCCACAATATGAACAAATAAGGAGATATTTGAGCAACTTTCGATAATTCATTCAGGAAAAATATGATATCATAGACCAATGCTTAGAAAATTAATTGCTCAAAGAAAATAACATGTACTTGCTAAAATGAAAATGTAATGACAAATAATCCTACAAAAGATAAACAATGTCAAATGAAATATGAAATATCACTTGCAAGATACAAATGGAAAATTGTACTTGTAAAGAAATGATCAAGTAATAAAACAATTATTATTCAATAAACATGAGCTAAAAAAAAGTAGTACGTGAAAAACAATAATGCAAGTAAAGATTGCAAAATGGAAGATCCACATTCCTTGCAAAACAAGGAGAGTGTTATTTGAAAGACAGTCAATGCTTAAAAATGAAATTCAATAGATCCAAAGATAATACTTGCAAAATGTAAATAGATGTTGCACTTGGTAAAGGAAGTATTCAACAACAAGAGATAATTACATAAGAGAAAATGAGGCCATCTATCATGACAAGTACATGAAACGAATAAATTTGCAAGTAAATTTAAAGTGCACTAAGGTGAGAAAATTAGAATGATACACAACCTATCTATTGTGAAACACAATTATCTTCATAAATTTTAAGCTAATTGCCTATATAGATGTAGCATTTCTCTCAACTATTTTGAAACAAGTTTCTAGTGTGAGTTGTGGAGGGATACCCAAGAAAATACAGTGAAGATTGTATTAGCAACACCTCCCCTAGAATATCCAACCACCCAATGCCTTTGGCGCTGCAGAAAATGTGGCTCTAATGAGTGCAAGGTCGTCGTGTTAACCACAAAAGATGGTCTATGTTCCTCAAGTTGGGCAAGAGAGAGAGGGTCCTAAAAGGTCTTTAAACCAAGCTTATGCATGGAAGTAAATTAATTAGAGGTGAAAATTAACACTAAGGATGCCTAAATGAGATACATGTGAACATTAGACTTTCCCAAGAGAGTGTAATGAGAGAAAACCTTTCAAATATCCAATGTCTTTCAATGGAAATGAAATAAAAAACAATTACCTTGATGTAAAGATGTAAAATCACAAGTCCAAAATGTGTTGCTTGAACTAGAGCAAATTTGCTCAAAATCGAATAGCACAAGAAAATGTTTCAATAAATAGCCATCAATGATCAAAGTGCCATATGACATCGAATGATAAAGATGTTGAAGCAATATTCTCATGAACTTGTAAAGAAAAGTGACAAAGTTTAAATTTGCCAAAATAAAATGTTGGCTTGCTCAAATAAAACTTGCATGTATTGGGAGTGAATTGCACAAGTGAATGGAAATGGAAAACTAACATCAAGCATGTGTTAGGATACGAAGAATATAAATGCTATGTTGATCATGCATGAAATGAAACTAGCAAATGAAAAAATTAGAGCAACTATCTAAAAGATTAGTCAATCAACAAACAAGGTTTCTCCCTCTAAATGGAGAGAAGGGATACCATGAGAAAATGCCCAAGCTCCCACAAAAGAAATCAGCGTTTTTATTAGATTAGTTACAAATATATGAGAGCCTCTAAAGGCCTCAAATAAGATCAAGCAATTCTTTACAATGATATTTTTTACCATAGAGTTTGCTTGATAAACAACTGATACAAATGAGGCCCAAGAAAAGCCTTTGAAATTTGAAAATTAAGTATTAAATTCAGATTTTGAAATGAAGAGGGATTAGCATAAGACAAGAGAGGCTAAGTCTCCTCAAATCCCACGGCCTAGAGAGAGAGATGCAACTCTCAAAGGAACTCGGCCTAGCCAACAATGGGGTCTCAAAGAGCTGATGACCTTGTTGGAAAGTTGCCCAAAAGAGTGCAAGAGGTCCTGCAAAAGATATGTTAGTAGTTTTAGAGGAATTTTTCCTCCAACTCGCTGCCAAAGTGGATTCTATTTATGCTCAAGAGGTCACAAAACAAATTTGAAAATAAGTGGAGAGAGCATGCAAAGAGAAACAGTAATTCACAACTAATGTACAAAAGCTAGATCAATTTATGGGAGTAAAATTCCATACTTGTCTAGTTCAAAATCATGCTCTAAGTAGCTCATAAAATCATTGAAAAGCTCCAAATTTTGATCAAGAGAAAAATGAAATTTAAATTTTATGTGATTCTAAAAGAGTAAAGGAAAATGAAACTTCCCTCCTTGTTTTTTGTTGGATGAGGTTCTTGGAGCCAAAATCGATGGATCCTTCAATTCTTGAGTTTGAGAGTGAGTTGATCTATTTAATATTTCTCCCATGCCCAAATGATCTTTCACAAAATTTCAAAAGACTTTTCTACACACTTGGAAACAATTATTAGCATTCATAAAGGAATTAGACAAAATGCAATGGGTGAGAGAACTAAAGATTCCTCCTAAAATCGCCTAGTACTATTTCTCTAAAACAAAATACACACAAAATAGCTTGCATATATCAACCCACAATGAATGCCAAAACCATGCTAATAATTGCCAATGCCAACATCTCAACAAGTGGCACATAATTGTCAATGCCAATGACCAAGTCAATTTTCCAGGCCGCAAGCACAAATCTGTTGCAACGAATTAACGTTGCTGGCCTGTGCATACCTCTAAGTAGCTGGTTGAATATCTTGGCTACTAGCATACATAGAATAAGTGAAGACAAGTGTTGCTTCGTGTGGGACAAATCTCCCACAAAACTGAGTCGATCAATAAATCCAGCGCCAAGTGCAACCTCTGCTATCCAATGAAATCAGTCAATGATGTTGTATGAATCCTTCTCTTGCTATGTATAATAAGTGAGTGATATGATTGGCTGGTAATGGAGAAGGTGTTGGACAAGGTCTCCCTCGCGTGGCAATGTTGTCCCCCTTTAAACTATTTTTTAAATCCACCTCAAAAAAGATGCCAAACTAGTGTTGTGTATTCTCTTTTTCACTGGCTGTTACATAAGATCATGGGTGCTAATGAGTGGGGGACAAACTCTAACACATGTGCCAATGTTGTCCCCACTAAAAATCTGCCAACATTAGGCATAAAAAATGTAGCATATTTGTTGTCTCTAGAGCTGACAGCGTATAGCTGTAGTGATTGGTAATTTGTTGCTTGTGGATCCACGTGGATGTTGGAATTTCTAAGTCTAACTTTTAGAAATCCTTCATGTATTTTCTGATTTATTTTTGCCTACTTGTTCTGTTCAATTAACAAGTTATTTACCATGTAAATACTGAAAATGAATACAAGTACATGCGCAACACATTACAGATCATCAACTGAAGGAAAAGCAAGCACACAAGTGACACCGTTGTTTTTGGACTAATGTCCCCGGAAAAACACAATGCGGGAAAACCGGTGCAGCTATCTGAGGGTTTTATTATTAAACAGTTTCAGAATACAATCTGGGTGCCAAACTGGCTCACCCAACAGAGAATGATCTCAGCAGTAGTACCTCTCAGTCGAAGATAGATATTCTAGCTAAAATCCCAAATGAACAATCCCACAGCTCTCAACTCTAATCTACCCCTCAAAATCTCTAGTGTCAGCCTCTCTGGCCCAGCATCAGCCTCTCTGCCCCTACGTCAACCTCTGGAGGCACTGCGTCAGCCTCTAGAGCCTCTGCGTCACCCACGCTAGCTCTCTCTGGCACTGCGAAACTCCTAGATGCCTCTGTGTGGGCCCTAACTGGCTCTACATGGCCTCTAGCTGGCTCTGCATCCCTCTCTCTCAGCGTCTGCGCTGATGCTCCCGGTAGCCTCTTTGCCTCTCTGCTTCTGTATTTACTGCCCCTCAGCTGCAACTCTGATCACTCCTTCGATTTCCTCAACAAGCCCTGCCCTAGAAAATCGAATTATTGATCAACTCGGTGTATTCTCTGAGTGACCCTCAAGCCTCCTCTTATACTTTTCTCATTGACAATTCAACAGCCGAGATTAAGTCCCTAATCAACGACTAAGATTAACTTTGGCTTGATCCATGACTTTTGGACCCTTCTAACACAGTTTTATATTAATTCACATTAATATTTTATTTTCCCGAAGTTTAAACATGGGACTCCATTAAAAATATTAATTATTTTAATATCTCCCAAACTATTTAGAATCTGCCCAAACCATTTCTGGGTATTAGAGATCTCATGTGCTTTAGCCTCTCCACCAATTTTTGTGGCTAGAGCACATCTAATGCTACCCCAAATCAATAGTGGAGTTCAAGGAGTAGATACGCTAGCCTTGGAGTGGAGCTATACTCCACACTTAACTGAAATGACCCACAGTTGACTCACCCTTCAAACCTGTGTTGATTTCCCTACTGGCAGCACACTTATGATAGTCCTATGTTGCAAGAAACGTGGTATAGAGGTCCGTTTCCGTACGGAAACAGGTACGAAACGCGGAAACACGTTTGGTACGGCCGTGAAACGTGTTTCCGGCCGTACTGCCACGT
>APFE030984444.1:196690-229423 GCA_000404065.3 Pinus taeda
GGGAGGTCGCGTTTCGTATCGCTTCCCATTTCGGAAACTCGTACCCGTTTCCCCGTTTCGTGCAACTTAGTGATAGTCGCATTGACTTGTATGCGTGGATCTAAATTAGTCCAGCGTGGAGTGTTTAATTGGCATGTGCATAATTGTTGTTTGGATTGCCTTATACGTAGACCATGGAGAGTGAGGTAGGGTCCATTCCCCACTCATTTAACCTTATCTCATATTTTAATTTCTCAACATTTAAAATAAATCAAAGTTGTAACTTCAAACATTTTGCTGCCTCATGACCTCAACATGGAACCTTTGACTTACTTTGACTTGAGTTGTGGTTCATGTGGTGGGCCCCACATGGTTTCCACATCATCTTTGACCTTCACTAGAATTGCCATGTCACTTGTTTGACTTTCTTTGACTTTGGAAAAATTTATAAATTTTCCAATTATTAATTTCTTTTGAATTTTTTCCTCATTTTTGTTGAAGAAAGTGTAACTAGGTTCGGTCTTCATAAATGCACTTTTGATATTTGTATTTATTCAAGAAATGAAATATTATTTTTATATTATTTGTCAATGAGTTTCTTGCTCATTGAAGTAGGTCAAGCACATGGTTAAGTACTTCTAGGAAGTCAAAAGGTCAATATATTTATATAATACCCTTAGAAGGCATGTTACACTATGTATAAGGGCAAAGGAATAACTCCAAGACAAGTGCAAGTCCTCTCCATGCACCAACTTCCTCCACAAGAAGCTAAACGAAGAAAATAATGAAGACACGGTCAAGTCGGCCTAAAGACAGAATGCCGGCCTAGAGGAGGGACAATCCTCTATATATAGAGGTTGTCCACTCCCTCGTAAAGGACACAATGCAAGCTCTGAAATCAGTGAAGAGATAAGCCAAGAAAAGAAAGGTTAAGCAAGTCTAAAGGGTCTCCAAAAGTGCAACGAAGGAAGGACGAAACTCAACAAAGGTAGAGGACTTTTTCTAGGGCTAGAAGGAGGGCAGATTGCGGATATAACAGTAGTAACATTTCAGTGCAAGATTCGTTGGTGTTTGGGCTAGATATTAGGCCTACAATGCCTCCCTAGGCAAGCAAAGAAGTCTCTCTCTCTAGCGAAGGTGAAAGGACCCTAATTCACTAAGGGTTACCCTCCACACGTGTGAAAACTAGGGCAGCAGAACAATAGTATAGTCATAGACCCATATCTCAAGAAGGATCTCATTTGGTCAAAGGAGAAGTCTACTTGAGCAAAGGATAGAGGAGGAACATCTCATCTAGAAGGCTCACTCAAGGAAGGTCTATCTCTAGACTAGAAACAGAGAGGGAGGACGAATAGCTGGGGAGCAAAGTGCCAGAAGGAGGAAGTCTATGTGCAAGGGAACCAAGTACAGAAAAGAGGAAGGACTTGACTTGTGCTTAGAGGAGATCCTACTCAAGGGTCTAGGTTTGGCATTGATCAATAAGAAGCTTCAATAAGAGAAACTTACTAAAGGGTTTTCCTCTAAAGAGAAGAGAGGTTTTGGCCCTGGCAGAGAGTCAACATCTTGTGTTCTTGTTCTTATGTTTTTGATAGCATTTTGATGAAGTACACACACATGCATTAATAAGAAGAAGAAGATTAAGCTAACAAGAAAAGTGAAAAGACTCCACAAATTGTTATCAAGTCAAGAAGAATCATATTAAACCTAATTTCCCTAGATTGTTCAACATGGTATCAAAGCTAAGGTGACACATCAACGAAAAGGGCAACTCAAGAACACTCATCAAGGACAAGCATCTACAAGGTTGAAGCATCATACCAAATCTACTCAAGGAAAAGAAGGCATAACATCTATCATTCATCAAGGAAGACTACAAAGCAAGAAGAAGAGCCTTACCTAAAGGCACCTACAAAGAAGAGCAGATCAAGAAGGGACCTACACCACAAGCCAAGTCATCAATCAAGTCTACTTGAAGCAAGTCCACTTGGAGAAGGCAACTTGAAGAACATCAAGATCCTAGAAAGGCAACCCATCAAGTCTTCAAGGAGAAAGCAAATCCACTATATCTAAAAATCTATCAAGTGTGAAAACTCGAGAATCCCACCCGAATCACCTACTGCAACAACTGATTAAACTTCTCCTATCTGTTAAATACTAAAACAAATTATTTATTGTTTCCTACAGCAAATATCGAAGCTAACACACTACAGCCTTCACTTAATTAAATTACGCTGAAACAAGAGACTGAGCAAGAAAGAAAACACAACACAATTGACACCGTTATTTTTTGACAAATGTCCCCGGAAAAACCCAATGCGGGAAAACCAGTGCAACAACTCTGAGGTTTTATATTATTAAGCAACAGTTTTTTAATACAATTCTGGATGCCCTCCTGGCAATCCAATTACAGAGAAATAAAATTGGCAGAGAAGAATTGTGAGATTACCTCACTCTACCTGGCAAATCTCGGTTGTTTAAGCAGCTGAATCAACTGTACCCAGCTACAACTATGATGCCCCTGCATAGTAACTGCGTGGGCCTGCGTGGAGCTCTCTGAGGCTTACGTTAGCTCAACTAGGAAACATCTTGCCTTCTGGAGCAGTTTCCAGCCCTCCTGGCTCAAAAATGTCAGCTCCTCTGCAAAACTTGAACTTCTATGTGGGTGATTGAGCTGCCTCTGCATGCGCCCTTCTGGCTTAGTGTCAAGCTCTGCACGGGCCCTTCTGGCTCAGCGTCAACCCCTCTGGTATTTCTCTGCCTCTCTCTATTGCGTATCCTGGGCTCTGGAGAAGATAATCCAACCCAACTATCCTTGCCCCTCAACTACAAGAAATCTACTCAATTAGAATTTCCTCCTAAGAACTTCTCACTTCAGAAAATCGATCTCTTGATCTCTCGGTGTACCTTCCAAATGACCCTCAAGCTACCTTAAATAATCTTCTCATTGACATTCAACGACCCAGATTAAAAGCTAATCAAAGGCTAAAATCAATTTAGCTTGATCCTTGTCTTCTTCTAGAAGTTACACTCACAATTAGATTAATACCCATTAATATTTTTAATTTCCTCAGTTTAGACTTAGGGTCCCATTAAAAAATATTATTATTTTAATAAAATTGTTTCTATGTGGTATTTCCCAAAACGCTTTTTGGGTTCTTTGGAATACATGTGCCCAAGTCTCCCTGCAAAATTTGAGGCTTAGAGCACATCCGATGCTACCCCAAATCAACACTCCCTCCTAGCGAGGAATGTGCTCCAGCAATATACGTTGTTGCATATTTCTCTGACTCTGAAGCATCGTCCTCTACGTTGCTGATGTCTGACATGTTGTCCACCACCTACTACGTTGTTGCTATAACTGTACTATTGTTGACACTGCCACTGCCAACACTGCATCCGTACTACAACTCCCTCTCAAGTCCTACATTTGTGCTGCTGCTAGCATTGCCACTGCCAACTACTACAGCACTGCAAACTGTTCCTACTACTCTATCAGCAACGGAAAACATCCAAAATTACTGAACTAACTGTGTTCAGTATGATACCACTTGAATGCTGAACCCTGATTGTTGCTAGTCTCTACACTGACCCTTTGAATCTACTGCGTTGCTGTTGGCCTGTGCTTTGTGCCACCTGCATTGTTGCCAACTCTACTCTGCGTTGCTTAGACTCTAGCACTCCTAGCCACTACAACTGTCTCTCTCACACTAGTCCATCCTGCTACCTTTGATCTGGGCTCCCGTAGCAAGGAAATGATCCTAGAGGTGTTCTCCTCAAGGATACTGCCCATCTGTAGTTCTTTCGAACTACAACTCTAAATCTCCCCACCTCCCTCTTGGAGATGCAGCTGCCATCTCTGCCAAATAAAAATGTCGAATAGCCTCCTCTCTCCTCTGTGCAACACTAGACTGGCCTACGCAATCCCTATTGGAGCTTGTAGATTTGCCCTTCTCAACTGCTGCTCAGCAAGTGAGAATTCAGACTCCTTGGCTGGAAGTCCTTTGAGGAAGAAATTCCCTCACTGTGTTCGCTTCTCTTCTAATGTCTTTCTGCCCAGCAAAATGGCCCAAGAGAAAAACTACGTCCCACCAGTTCTTCCTCACGCTGAGGCTTCAGCACTGCTCTCTCTGCCACAGCAAGATCTCGATCTGGAAGCCCTTCTCTCTATCGACTCACTCAGAGAGAGACTGCCTCGAAATTTAGCCCTCCGGCTGGGACTGTGCAAACCCTCTAGGGTTTCGAATTGCTGCCTCCTGCAGCTTTTTCGACTTCCCTCTTCTGCTCAACGCTGGGTTCTCTAGCACTATTCTTCTTGCTTCACCTGCAATGCTCTAATACCATGTGAAAAATCGAGAATCCCACCAAAATCACCTACTACAGCAACTGATTAAACTTTTCCTATCTGTTAAATACTGAAACAAATTATCTATTGTTTCCTACAACAAATATCGAAGCTAACACACTGCAGCCTTCACTTAATTAAATTATGTTGAAACAAGAGACTGAGGAAGAAATAAAATACAACACACTTGACATCGTTATTCTTGGACAAATGTCCCCAGAAAAACCCAATGCTGGAAAACCCGTGCAACAACTCTGAGGGTTTTATATTATTAAGCAGTAGTTTTTGAATACAAGTCTAGATGCCCTCTCGGTAATCCAGTTACAGAGAAATAACACTGGCAGAGATGAATTGTGAGATTACCTCACTCTACCAAGTAAATCCCGACTGTTCTAGCAACTGAATCAACTGTCCCGGGCTACAACTATGTTGCCCCTACACAGTAACTGTGTGGGCCTGCACAGAGCTCTCTAAGGCTCTACGTTAGCTCAATTGGGAAACGTCTTGCCTTCTAGAGCAATTTCCAGCCCTCCTAGCTCAGAAATGTTAGCTCCTCTGCAAAACTCGAACTTCTGCGTGGGTGACTGAGCTGCCACTGCATGAGCCCTTCTTGCTCAGCGTAAAGCGCTGCGTGGGCCCTTCTAGCTCATCGTAAAGCTCTGCGTGGACCCTTCTAGCTCAACGTCAACCCCTCTAGTGTCTCTCTACCTCTCTCTGTTGTGTATCCTAGGCTCTGGAGAAGATACTCCAACCCAACTATCTCTGCCCCTCAACTGCAAGAAATATACTCGATCAGAATTTCCTCCTAAGAACTTCTCACTTCAGAAATTCGATCTCTTGATCTCTCCAAATGACCCTCAAGCTCCCTTAAATAATCTTCTCGTTGACATTCAATGACCCAGATTAAAAGTTAATCAACGGCTAAAATCATTTTCGCTTGATCCTTCTCTTCTTTTAGAAGTTACACCCACAATTAGATTAATACCCATTAATATTTTTAATTTCCTTAGTTTTGACTTAGGGTCCCATTAAAAAATATTAATTATTTTATTAAAATTGTTTCTATGTGGAATTTACCAAAACGCTTTCTGGGTTCTTTGGAATACATGTGTCCAAGCCTCCTTGCAAAATTTGAAGCTTAGAGCACATTCGTTGCTACCCCAAATCAACATCAAGTAAGTATATGTCCCCTTCTGAATATACATCAATGTCTTTTTTGCAAGGAAAGCAACAAATTGACAGGTAACAATAACTTTCTCGCATGGAAGAAGAGGATTGATTTACTTCTCAAGGAGAATGAACTCCTAGAACACATCAAAGGGAATGTTACTATTCCTGCTAAGGAACAAACTCAAGCCTTAGCCAAGTATAATAAGGATGAGACAAGAGCTCAAAGGAATCTAATATAATCCATCAAAGACTCTTTCATTCCTTTTGTCTCCAAATTTGAGACATCAAAAGAAATTTATGATAAGCTAATAGAGCTATTCTCGGTATCCACAGCTAGAGAAGTGACACCTCTAAGAAATGTATTGTACAAGATGAAGATATCAAAGGAAGGAATAGCTCCCTACTTCATGAAGATCTCTGAGATAAGAGATCAACTTCAAGAGCTTGGGGAAGTCATGTCTGATAGAGAAATGACAACTGTAGTACTCAATGTTCTACCTGAGGATTGGGGCAACTTCACATCTAGCATATATGCCAAGAACGAAGCTACCACACTCAGTGAAATGTGGTCTCTATGAAAAATAGAGAAAACAAGACTCAAAGCAAAGGACGATGTGGGATCAAAAGAGCAAGCATTTGCTACCATGGCCAAGAGAAAGGGAAAAATTGGCAAATTTCGTCCACGAAGAACAAACAATAAAGACATGTCCAAAATCCAATGCTATGGATCCCAAAAGTATGGACACTACAAAAGCAATTGTCTTAAGCTTAAAAAGGACAACAACAACAAAAGAAAGAGGGAAGAAGCTCACGACTCAAGAGGTGAAAGAAGAAGAAACGAAGCAAAAGAAGAAAGATCCTTTGGATCTCTACTACGACTAAGTCAAACTCTTTACTTCAAGTCTTCTTTCAAGGTTTTGAGTAGGATAGGAGCATGTAGGAAAAAAGAAAAATTGCATGACTAGAAACATCTTCTAGAATCTAAAAGCATGAAATACATAAAATTCTAGATACTCATAAAGAAGTAGCATTTATAATGAAAATTAAAATGCATGGTTAGAAATATCTTCTAGAATATAGGAGCATGGTAGATATAGCTCAAGATATTCATGTAGAAGGAGCATACCTAGTATAGGATCTCATCCATGATGAAAGAAGATTGATCATGATTAAGAATCTTAGAAGACCTCCATCATCAAACAAAAAGAAACATTTGCAAGGCAACAGTCTTTAAGATCCTATGATGGAATCCTCAAAAGAAGGTTCATGAACCAAAGCAGATGTCTCATTGGAAATCCCATTCATGGGATTCAAAGAAAAGGATGATATGCAGGCAAGCTAAGATGAAGCAAGAAGGGCCACACCAAGGACAACCAAATGAAGCTAAGATGATCAGAGGATAATCAAGATGAGGTATGTATGCATCAAAGTTTAGTCATGTTATCATTTGTATATTATTGATTCATGGGAATAGTTCTATAACATGATCAAGTAGGAAAAAATCTCTTTCACTAATGACATGCTCGAAGGCATGTACTACAGTGCAATAAAGGTCAACAAAAATATATGCTCACATAAGGAGTATAAGATTGCTGACTAAAAGGCAAGAAGAAATGTTGACTAGTCCAGGAAGCAAGCAATGAAGAATTGCTCTTGACAAGCATAAGGTAGTTGACCAATTTATCCAAAGAGAAGCATAAGGTAGTTGACCAATTTATCCAAAGAGAAGCAAATGAAGAAAAAGATCAAGCATGTAAAGAACACCATGATCATCGAGAATCACTATCTGACAAAATACTTTGAAGATATCACCCAAAATAAGGCAGGACAACTATGACAAAGGAAGGACCCTTGACACCTATGAAGGCATTTGAAATATAAAACATACAGATAATTGATTCTACTCTATGAAGATGTCGTGATGAAGAAGCCATCTAGCAAAAGAAAAAAAAATGTTGAAGCAATATCAGGATGAGGTCATGATGGGCTACTAGGTCTAAGCATGTAAACAAGCAAGTACAACGAAGCATCCATGAGAAGAGTATTATGAAGCATCGGCATATGACAAATGAGTAGCCAGATGACGAGAAAACTTGATGTATGGTAAGAAAGCCACTTTCCACGAAGGAAGCAATGACATAACAATCCAGGAAGAAAAGTGATCAATGGATGGTGCCCTACCTAGAAGAAGTTCGAACAAAGACTCATGACATCAAAGAAAGAAAAGAGATCAAGCAACTAAAGGACCCACGAAGAAGAAGTTGTTGATAAATGAAAGAGTCGCTAGTTAAGAGAGAGCTCTGACAGGTCCCCAATCAAGAGGGAGTTTTGGATCACCTCTAATTACAAAGGAGTGACAATTGTGGTTTTCCATCTCATGTATCATGCATTAGACCAGGACTAATAGTCGTAAGTCTAGATGAATGCCATGAATGGAAATGTAGACAAAACATTCTTGTCTTCACTTAGGAAGAAAGAATGGGAGGATTGGATAATCATCTGGCATCCAAGACTCTTTGAGGATGTGTAGGGCATCCAAGAAAAAAGTAGGCAAGAGGAACAATATTGTTTGAGGGCTGGGAACCCAAGACAACAATAGTCCTAAAACGTCATACTCAATGAACACCCGAGTGGGTATGTACCTTGAGAGATAATGACTAAGGTGTCTATAATTCGTTGGTCTCGCCAACATTGTGCTATGATCTATTGAAAGATAGAGCTGTCAGTCAAGGCCTTGTTGTGGAAACAATGTTGGTTATTATGATGCTATAACAGATGGATTGCAAAAATGATTTCTCTTATGTGAATTCTTTAATATTAAAACATAGCCAAACACCTTGTAATGTTGTATGATTACCTCCCTAATTAAAAGGGAGTGTTGAAAAAAGTCTAACTAGGTTTGGTCTTCATAAATGTACTTTTGATATTTGTATTTATTCATATTATTTGTCAATGAGTTTCTTGCTCACTAAACTAGGTCAAGCACATGGTTAAGTGCTTCTAGGAAGTCAAAAGGTCAATATATTTATATAAGACCCTTAGAGGGCATGTTACACTATGTATAAGGTCAAAGGAATACCTCCAAGCCAAGTGGAAGTCCTCACGACGCAACAATGTCCTCCACAAGAACCTAAACGAAGAAAATAATGAAGATATGGTCAAGTCGGCCTAAAGATAGAATGTCGGCCTAATGTCAGCCTAGAGGAGGGATAGTCCTCTATATATAGAGGTTGTCCACTCCCTCATAAAGAACATAACGCAAGCTTTGAAATCAGCGAAGAGATAAGCCAAGAAAAGGAAGGTGAAGCAAGTCTAAAGGGTCTCCAAAAGTGCAGCGAAGGAAGGAGGAAACTCAACGAAGGTAGAGGATTGTTTCTAGGGCTAGAAACAGTCACACGTGCAAAGAGAAGAAGGGCAGATTGTGGATATAACAGCAGCAATATTTTAGTACAAGATTCGTTGGTGTTTGGGCTAGATATTAGGCCTACAATGCCTCCCTAGGCAAGCGAAGAAGTCTCTCTCTCTAGCAAAGGTGAAAGGACCCTAATTCACTAAGGGTTACCCTCCACACGTGTGAAAACTAGGGCAGCAAAACAGTGGTACAGTCATAGACCCATATCTCAAGAAGGATCTCGTTTGATCAAAGGAGAAGTCTACTTGAGCAAAGGATAGAGGAGGAACATCTCATCTAGAAGGCTCACTCAAGGAAGGTCTATCTCTAGACTAGAAACAAAGAGGGAGGACGAAGTGATTGGGAGCAAAGTGTCGGAAGGAAGAAGTCTATGTGCAATGGAACCAAGTGCAGAAAAGAAGGACTTGACTTGTGCTTCGAGGACATCCTAGTCAAGGGTCTAGGGTTTGGCATTGATCGATAAGAAGCTTCAATAAGAGAAACTTACTGAAGGGTTTTCCTCTCAAGAGAAGAGAGGTTTTGGCCTTGGCAAGGAGCCAACATCTTGTGTTATTGTTCTTATGTTTTTTATAGAGTTTGATGATCTACACACACATGCATTAATAAGAAGAAGAAGATTAAGCTAACAAGAAAAGTGAAAAGACTCCACAAATTATTATCAAGTCAAGAAGAATCATACTAAACATAATTGCCCTAGATTCTTCAACAATTTTTGCCAGTGACATTAGGAAAATTAGCTTTTGAGGGACTATAAGTTGTTTTTTGACCCTCAAAGTGGGTCCCAGGATAATGTTGGGCCTCTGAGGACGAATTTCAAGTAGTCACACACCCCAAACATTTCCTAAGGCCACTTATTTACATCATTACACAGAAAATAATTAAAAAGTCTCGTTTTGTGGGAAATTTTTAATTATTGGAAACTCCTACTTAGACCTAGTCAAATTCCAAGAAATTTTTCGAGTGATCTTGTAAGGTAATATACAATGACTCTAGACAATAGGTCTCACCCAAGGCCTTGCCATCAAGTCGCACTCCAACTTTGGGGTTATTGCTTGGAGGCAAAATCTCAAATAATTATTAAGTGCTGAAAAGTATCAATAGTTAACCAAAAAATAAAAACCTCCCAGAGTAAACTCACTTGATGACAATGTCTCAAGTTACCTAGGCCTGTTACATGACTCAATTCATCACACTAGCATCACTTTACAACATCCCCATAGGGCCTATGGAATTTGAGTACAATATAGAAGAAGATGAGAATAAAAAGATAGAGTTAAAAAAATTTGATGATATATGAACTTTGATGGTACATGAAGCTTTTGACATATCCTCAGGGATGGAGTCTTTCAAGTGATCTTCAATGGTCAACAAGTTGCACTGACCTCTGGGCCATCATTTCAGGCCCGACCTAAAGTGTGCACAAGGGGAGGGGGGAGCTAACCCCTTGTTGACCCAATGGACAAATGTGGACATGGATGGGTGTTGAAGAATGTAACGAGGCTCGGTCTTCATAATTTGTAGCTGAGTCAAAATATAATATATTTTTCAAAAGAATTTATTATTATTGACTTGTTAAAGCATGGGTTTCATGCTTGGGTCAATTGTCATAGGTCAAGCCTCCATTGTAGGCTTTAGGTTATCGTCAAAGTCAAATTTGTTTGAAGAATCCTCCATCCATCAAGGTCTCCTTATTGTCGGCCTAAAAAAGAATCTTGATGAAGTCGGCCTCCCTCAGAAGAACACATGTCTACCTAATACAGTGACACATCTCTTCATATATTCGTGTCAACTCATTGATGACAAACAAACAACTATATATATGTGTAGAGGGACTTCGCTCAAGTGAAATGATGAAAGTTCAGATAAGCATTTCAGAGAGGAAAAATTTGGTGCTATTGCAGTAAGCAGGCTAAGACCCAAAACTCAGAGAAGGTATTACGGGTATGCAGATTACAGTGAAGAGATGAACTCGCATTATAGTGACCACAAAACTAGCATTACAGGGGAGACCTTTGGTGATATATCACAGTGATGTAGTTCAGTAATACCATGATGAAGGAGTTCGGTATTATCGCAATGAAGAAACTCGGTGATGTCATATCAAAAAAGTTCAGAGCTATCACAGTAAAGAAGTTCAGTGCTTGTGCAGGGAAGAAGTTCAGTGCTCGGTGACAACACAATGATGAAGTCTCAGTGCAAACACAATGATAAGGATTCGATGCAACCATAGAGATGAGGTTGACTTCATGAATGGAGGTAGTCTCGAGACTAAGCTGTAAGGGTCTTGGTCGCCTCATCTTGAATATACTGAAGGAAGAATTTTGATTGGGTTTTCCCCTAGAGTGGGGTTTTGCCCTGGCAGCATGCCTACATCTTGTGTCCTCTTCTATTTATTGATTGGCATTAGTCTTGATGATAATGAAAAGATATATTGAATGAACACATAATAATAATAAACCATCACAACATAATGTCATAATAAGAGAAATCATTTAACTGCCCACACTTTGGATTTCTCAACAATGGGAAATATATGAAATGGGGTTATAATGAGTGGAGAGTAGAGATGTATATAGTGTTGGGAAGCAGGGAACCTAAAAGGGGTTACTTAGAGGGAAACTGCTAGGTTCAGGGCAACGGTGGAAGCTTAGCCCACTATCACCACAACTAAGTCTCCCTGCTCTTTACGGATGGTCTCGGTAGTGTAGGGATCACTTGTAAAGTATATGTCAATGGATAGATGGAAAGTGACCCTGGAAACCCTTTCCCAAGGACGGAGTGAAGAACGGAACTTGTTGGCTCTTTAAGTGAGGGACTTGGTCCTCCAGGGGTAAGGGATGAGGATTGGAGGATTGTGGGAGGAGGAATAGGTTTATAGACGAGGTTCTCAATCCCTATAATCCTTGGGAAACTTGGATTCCCAAATGGTCCTTGACAAATAATCTTTTTTGGGAAGTGGGACCAAACGAGGCCAAGTGGAACTAGTCCAGGTTTAGGGATGGAATGTAGCAACCGATGATGTTCCTATCCTGGACAAGGTGAAAGGAAAGGACCAAACAAGAATGTTTACCTCAAAAGATTGAATTGATCCTGTTGAGGTCTAGCCTTAGGGATGCCTAGGCAAAATTTGATCCTAGAGCTAGGGCTTGGGATTCCCGGAGATTCCACCATTAGAATTGCCTCAAATTTGGAGGAGAGGGAGGAGACCCACCAGCACAGTATCCTATAGGAGATCGAAAATTTTCCTTGGGTCAATTCCCGGGAAATTGATACGCTAGGTGACCTAATGGGGCTAGACCTAGGGGAAAAGGGTAAAAAGAGGGTTAAAATGATCACCCTTTTTGAGGGATCAGTGCCTAATTCACTTGGGGATATGGAGTCAGGGATGATGATGAGTAAGAACTTGGTTTCTTGATCAAGGAAGCCCGGAAAGTCAGCTTCATCCAATGTTAAGAGAAAGAAAAAAAAAAGTGACCTTCAAGCATTTATACTTCAAAGCAAATGATGCAAGCTTATCAAGACAAATAATCTCTAGGGCATTTCATTCATATAACATTGGCCCATACATTAAATTAGCTAAAACATGCTTACTTCCACATTTCAATTATGCAGCAACTAGCCCTAATTTTAGCAATATCTAGCAACAAGAATAACAAAGTCAAAATTTACTTACAATGTTATAGAGTATATCCAACCAGCATTTTGTTTGCAAAACAAAGCTCCAAGACAAGAAAAACAACCCAAATCCATACGTCAAAATTCATCCATCTCCAAAAAATATCCTCCAAGGATCTCAAGTCAAGTGATGATCCAAACGAATGTATCTAACATCAATATATAGCCTCCTAAGGAGTTTGAATCAGCCTATGGACCTACATTAGCCCCTAATGATTAAATAATGTGCAAATAAAACCCCTATTGGTCACAAGCCCACCACACTAGCTCACAAAGTGTAAAAATAAGCTTCACAAGGTGCCAAATAATAATATGTACATGTTGTGGGTCCCTCCAAAGGCCTAATAATGTCCTGAAGTGCCATACTGAGGAATAAATTCCTCGAAATATGATGGACAAGGGGGTGGCCGCTTGTTCTCCAAATAGGAGACCTGTGGTGCTCCCAGTGGGTCTGAAGGAAAATAAATGACCCCATGGGTCTCCAATATGAATCAGAGATGCCTGTAGATCCTCTGCAAGGGTCCGAGTGGTGGAATGAATGCTTCCATGACATCGTACAAGTCCTGGGACACCTGCCAAGAGTGTGGGGCTCCTATGGGGGCCTGCTACGCATAATGTACCAAGCATATCAGCATCATCCCAAAAGTGGCTCGCTAATAGTCTTTGAGCATCAATGAAGATCCGTGGAGTGTTGTCTATTGTTGTGGAGGCTAATGGCTCTCTATGCACACCCTATATGTGCCAATGTAAACCTTTGCGGGTTAGGATCTCATATATGGAGACCAAACCCAAAGGGAAACCACCTGTAATCCTGCATCAAATCCAATGCATCCCCTAGGTTTCCAGTACAACCAGTCATTAAAGTAATCCAGTAAAAAAGTTTAAAAATCATGGATAACAAAGTGGGAACTTCATAATGGCATGCTCTTCCGTAGTGGGCTTTGGCATGTGCTAGTGTCTCCAAGCTCCAAAGGGGGTTAACCAAGTACCTTATTAGGTGGTTTCATCCCTTAAAGGGGATAATATGTCCAAGGTACATCCCTCTAATGGGGGTGTCAAGTGATAAATAAGTGGAACGGAGTAGGAAATGAGAGGGGCAATCCTAGGCCACATATTGGGGCATAGGGGTAGCTAGATAAGGGGAAACCCACACCTAGGTATGTAATGTGTAGGAGGGAGCAATCATGGTACATGAGGTGCCCCGACCTTGATTTTTCCACCCTTTTTTATATGTCTTTTGCCTTTTATGAATTTTCTTTAATTAACTGCTCAGGCTCAAAGGACAAGACCACGATGTGTAAGATATAGCAGTAATAACCCCCTTTTGGGTAGGGCGGTTCATTGCCCTCCAGGGGTTGGGACAATCATGGGTTCATGAATGATAAAGGAGGCTCATCTAGGGCCTATGGAACCAAGGTGATGACCATGGATTAGGATAGAGCTCATGTATTGGCTTTTGCCCACATGTTAATTATTTTGTCCCAAACATCTTTTGCATTTTGTGGTACAATTTTCAATTAAATGTGGCCAATTATGCTTTTCTCCTTTTCTTTTAGCTGCGTCAACCTCTAATGCATCATGTCAGGCCTGAACCAAGGTGGGGGCAAGAGGATAGGGAGGCTAGCCCTATGTGGACCCAAAATGGAAATGTGGACCCGAGTGAGAGAAATGATGAATGGGGTATAGTGAGTAGAAAGGGAGTAATATATGTCGATAAAGGAGCGGGACCATGCACCTAAAGTCGAGGTTTCCCAAGTAGCACCACCCTAGAACCAAATGGTCAATAAAGGAGATCATACGGGACTAAGATCCAAGGGTAACATCCAAAAGAGATCAAAGGGATAGGAACACAAACTAAGCCCACTCTTTCTGCCAAATCCCCCCATCAATCCACACCCAGAAGTATCCATGATAAGTAAACCCAATAGTCAATTACCAAATGACAAGACATACCTTTAGATTTAGGAGGCCCACCTTCAAACATATGATCAATATAGGTGGGTGAGGGACCACGTGACTAGCTTAGGTGGCAGAGAAATGGCACAATGAGCTAGTAGGAGTCATCAAGGGGTTGTTGGCTACCGGTTGAGGCTCATCATGGAGAGAAATTTCTCCTAGGGATGTCACCCACGAAGTTGTGAGTAACAATAAGTAAACACAAATAACCAACTAGCAAATGAGAAGCCATACCTTCGGGGTTGGAAGGCCCACCTTCAAACATACGATCATGGCAAAGGAGCAAGGGCCATAATGGCTGGCTCAAGTGGAGAAGATGATAGCACATCGAGCTATTTGGTGGATGCAAGGGGTTGTTGGTTGCCAATTGAGGGCCATCTAGGATAAAAACTCTCATATCGATATCACCCACAGGTGGTAGGTAACAACTCCTATTGCACTACGAGAGGATAGTCAACAAAGGTCATTAAAGGGGTGGTTGACATTTCCCTAACGTCACCTTGGTCTGCTTGCCCTCACTCTAAGGGAATATATATATATATATATATATAATATTATATATATATATATAATATATATAATATATATATATATATATATATGTGGTGGTGGGGTTGGGAGGGAATTTGGATAGCTTGTAAGGTATTTCCGAGTGGTGAAAACCCACCAAAAGTTAGTTGCTTGGGAAAGTTACACAAGTGGTTGTGGTTTGGACCAAAGATAATTATTGTATATTTTAATTTGTGTTTGAGTTGCTAAATGAGGGCTTCTTGATGGACAAGGAAAACCCCTAGGTCACTCACAAAAATAGTATAAACAAGAAGCCAAAGGAGAGGCCTAAACACACAAGCAGAGGAGGAATTTCACTTATGGAGAGAGGGAGGCGAAAGGACCTAGCTATAGATCTTCTCTAGAGGATCTGCAGTAGCAAGGAGGCTCAGTAGGAGAACCTAGCCGCAATGAGGAAGGTTAGGCCATGTTTGGTGGACCAAGAAAGGGCCAAGTTCACTTGGAAAGTCAATTGAGCCAACAAGAGAAGGTCGAGGGTTTACAAGCCTTAAATCTAAGTGCTGGAAGGTTAGATCTATAAGAAGAAAGTACGATTTCAGTGTTGGATGGTCAGATCTGCAAGAAGAAAGTTTGATTTGAGTGTAGAAAGTTAACATCTGCAAGAAGAAAGTTAGATCTGAGTGTTGGAAGGTCAGATCTGAAAGAAGAAAGTCAGATCTGAGTGTTGGATGTCTAGTTATGCAAGAAGAAAATTTGATTTGAGTGTTGGAAGGTCATATCTGCAAGAAGAAAGTCAAATCTAAGTGTTGGAAGATCAGATCTATGATTTGAAGAAGCTGATCTAGCATATCGAGAAGTTGTAGCATGATTTCGGAAGGATTGGTTGCAAAGGACCGCAAATAATCCAAGGACCTTAAGCTTAAGTCACTAGCTCAGGTATGCATTTAATTTATTCGGCAGATTGAAGATCTGAAGGAGAAGATCTCAAGCCTTAGGTTCAGTCAAAGACCGACTATGTATTTTACTATATACTATGTATACTAGTTTGTATCAAGGTGTATTAAGGGCCATGATCCTTGGTAGAACGCCCTAGTGTTTTCTTGTTAATTGATCAATAAGAGGACTAATTTGGGCAAATTTTCTTACATATTGTTATTGATTTCACTATTGTTATATTTCCATTGTGCAAAGGGCTTTTCTGTTAGGGTTCTCTATTGTGTTGTGTTCCTAGCTAGGGCACATACCAAACCTAGAGGGCATGGAAATTTCAACGTGGTATCAGAGCTACTTTGATGGGCAGTTGGATCAAACTATGCATAAGAAGAAGCTTAAGCAGGAGCTATGAAACTGCTAGACATGGAGCGGCAGGTTCAGCAGAGAAGCTTCCTTGGCATGGCCGAGATAGCTTCATGTGGATGGTAGGCTAGTTGAGATTATATCTTTGTTGGGTTGCAAAGTTGCACATTTGGCAAAGGAGCCATGTGCACATGAGGTATTTGACCTAGGAGGATGAGGACTCATGCAGAGTTGAGTTGCAGTGGTCTAGAGTGGATTAGACCTAGTGTTCGACTGCAGCTTAGGACTAACTTTGCAAGGACACAAGTTCAATAGCAGCACTTTTTGGGAGGGAAAGTAGAGTGAGCAAATGGAGTTTGTTTATGCTCAAGAGGGATTCTGCCTTCAAAGGAAGACTACAAAGGAACGTCACTAGCCCAATGAACATTTGAATCCTCAAGTTTGAGTAAGAGAGGATTTTTCAGCCAATGCAAGGATAGTCATGAACCATGTGGGAATAATCATGGTGTTGCAAGGAAAAGTCATTTTGCATGCAAGGACAGTCATGCACCATGCAAGATAAAGCTTGGCCAAGTATAAAAGAAGATCTGGCACATGCAAGGACAGATATGGCTACACAAGGAAAACAAATGACTCATGCCAGGACAATCATGAGTATGCAAGGAGAGCCATGAAATACTTTCCTCACTAAGAGGGAGTGTTAAAATTTGGGTAGCTAAAAATGTCTTTCTAAGTGGTGAAAACCCACCAAAAATTGGTTGGGCAAGTTACCCATGTGGTTGGGGTTTGGACCTAAGATAATTAATCGTTTATTCCAATTTGTGTTTGATTTATTAAATGAAAGTTTCTTGATGGACAACGAAAACCTCTAAGTCACTCACACAAAAAGAAGAGGATAAAGGAGAGGCCTAAACACACAAGTAGAGAATTTTCACTTGTGGAAAGAGCGAGGTTAAAGGACCTAGCCACAAATTGGACTTAATGGAGCTGCATTAGCAAGGAGGAGTCTTGTTGAAATATTTAAGTATTACCCGTTAGAAATTTTATCTGTTTTCTCTGGTTTATTTCACCTACTTGTTAATTACGAACAAGTTATTTAACCATATAAATACTGAAATAAACACAATACAGTCTCAACCATCTTCAGATCAACCACTGAAAGAAATAGACAAACACACAAGCGACACCGTTACTTTTGGATAACTCGTCCCCAGAAATAACCCAACTTAGGAAAACCGGTGCAACAATTCTGAGGGTTATTTTATAATGCAGTCTATCTAAGTACAATTGGGTGCCAAACTAGCTCACCCGACATAGAAAATAATCTGACAGTAATACCTCTCTATTTGGAAGCAGATATCAAGAAAGTCTACCCCACAAAACCCTCTCCAGCATAATCTGAAGCTCAGCGTCAGCCCTCCTGACCTCTATGTCAGCCCGAAACCCTCTGCGTCAGCCCTCTGAGGCACTACACAACCTCTACGGCCCTCTATGTCACTCCTGCAGCCTCTGCACAATCCCTTCTGGCCTCTACGCACTCCCTTCTGCCTCTATGTGGCTCCCTCTAGCTCAACCTCTGCCTCTCTCTGCTTCTGCGCTAGTCTCTCAGCACTATCTCTGCTTCTTTGTCTCGTACTCACTACCCCTTGCTGCAACAGATCACTAGCTCGATTCTCTTAGCAAAACCCCACTCCAAAAAATCAAACTCACTGATCAATTTGGTGTGTTCTCCAACTGACCCTCAAGCCTCATCTTATACTTTTCCTATTGGTCTTTCAAGGGTCGATATTACATCTCTAATTAATGGCTAAGACTAGATTTGGCTTGATCCATGTCATTTAGAACCTTCTAACCCAGTTTTATATTTATACACATTAATATTTTATTTTTCTAAGTTTAGACTTACGAACTCCATTAAAAATATTAATTATTTTAAAATCTCCTTAACTAGGTAGAATCTGCTCAAACCATTTCTAGGCCTTGGAGATCTCATGTGCTTTAGCATCCCCGCCAATTTTGATGGCAAGAGCACATCCAATGCTACTCCAAATCAACAAGTCTAAGTAGGAGGATCTAGTCGCAAAGAGGAAGGTCAGGCCATGTTTGGAAAACCAAGGCAGGGCCCAGTTTACTTGCAAAGTCAACCAAGCCAGCAAGAGAAGGGTCAATTCCTAGCTAATGCAGGCCACGTGTTTACAAGCCTTAGATATGAATGCCGGAAGGTCAAATTTGCAAGAAGAAAGTCAGAATAGAGTGCTGGAAAGTCAGATCTGAGTGCTAGAAGGCCAAATCTGCAAGAATAAAATCAGATCTGAGTGTTGGAAGGTCAAATCTTCAGAAAGAAAGTCAAATCTTAGTGTTGAAAGGTCAAATCTGCAAGAAGAAAGTCAAATCTGAGTGCTGGAAGATCAAATCTGCAAGAAGGAAGTCAGATCTGAGTGTTGGAAGGTCAAATATGCAAGAAGAAAGTCAAATATGAGTGTTCAAGGGTCAATTTCAAATATGGAAGAAGAAAGTCAAATTTGTGATCTGAAGAAGCAGATCTAGCAGATCGAGAAGCTGTAGCATGATTGCAGAAGGACTGGTTGCAAAGGACTGCAAACAATCCAAGGACCTTGAGTTGAAGGCAGTAGCTCAAGTATGCATTTGATTTATTGGGCAGATTGAAGATCTAAAGGAGCAGATCTCAAGTCCTAGGTTCAGTCAAAGGACAGTCTATGTATTTTACTGTATACTATGTATACTAGTTTGTATCAGGGTTTATGAAGGGCCATGATCCTTGGTACAGGAGCCCTACTGTTTTCTTGTTAATGGATCAATAAGAGGACTGATTTGGGCCAAATTTTCTTGTGTACTGTTATTGATTTCACTATTGTTATATTTCCGTTGTGCAAAGTACTTTTGTGTTGGGCTTCTCTAGTGTGTTGTGTTCCTAGCTAGGACACATACCACACCTAGAGGGCGCGGAAATTTCCACAATATATATATATATACACAAGGGACCTGCCAACTCCATGAATGGAGTAGCAGGACCCCTTTAAGTTTGAGAATATTGTTTTAAACATGGTAAAAACTAAAACAACATGACTGCCAATTGGATCATTCCAACAAGTCGTTCCAACGATCAAAACCATTTCGATCTGTTTTCACTGAAAAAGGTATTGAAAGTCCCCTTTTTGTTAGTGCATAAGTGAGTGTATCCATGCTGGAAAATGTTGAGTGCTTGCTTTCCATCCATAGGCCATTAAAATGTCATTTGGATTAGTTATGTGATCATAAATCGATTCGGGCTGAGGCCATGTTTGGTATATGTTGCAATCACATGGAACCGACTTTGAGAGCACATTGAGGCAAAACCCTCAAAGATGTTTACCAAACCCCTCACGAGCTTGTTTAAGAATATGCATGGTGATTAACCCCTCACGATCTACACTATTATACACTATGATCTATAACAATGCAAAGTAATCTTCCTACACATCCTTAATCTATCCATGAAAGAAATAAAAAGAGACAAATGGAAACTATATTTACCTCGAGAAAAATTATCACAAGGATATGGGAATGACTCTATTTATAATGAAAAGGAGGAAAATGTATATTTATTAGGATCAACTGGGAACATTTCCTTGGCAAAAAGATGTCAAAACCCTAGGTTGCACTGAAACGGATACGGATACAAGGTTTGAAATAGATACAACATTTTCAAAAAATCAGGATACAATACGGCAAGGAACGGCATATATATATATATTATATATATATATATATATATGCCCATTCATCTTTTAGAATCTAGAATCCATATCTAAAAATGCATAATCATCATCATGAATTCAACATAAACAAATCATCATCATCAATTCAATGTAGACATTGCCATCATCATTAGTGATTATTATAACTTTCAACATATTCTGATCATCATTAGTAATGTAATAAAAAATGCGACAACCTTTGTGCGTTCAGGTCCAACTCCTTCAAAGAACATGTCATGCATGGCAGATGATATCTATCATCCTTGCATGGCAATTAAAAGGCCCATGGGATCATTGGGATATTTCGTCAAGACCTACTTGAATATTTCAATCTTCTCAACATCAGCTTGGTCTCTTGACTATATGCAGGCAAAAGATTGGCTAGAGAAGATTTGTTATATTGGACCGATTTATGAAATCAAGAGCAAAATCAATGACAATTAACAAAACCTTAACCAAACTGAAAATTAATCGCTCAAATAAATCTCTTTACAAAGACATTCATCAAACCCTTTTGTTTGCATTTTTGAACATCCTTTTTCTTAGTAAGAATCCTTGATAAATATATGCAGTTCCGTTGTTTCTAAAGATTTAGAAGAGACATTATGAGACTGCATTTATAATGGGTTCGCGTTTCCGACAAATTCTTCAGGCATTTCCGGACAGTTCATCATGCCCTTAATCCAAAATGATATGTGGCAAGTTTTAGGCAAAGTATCCATTAGTATTGATGATCCTAAAAACATGAATTGATAGCAAGCTGCAACTATTAAAATGTACAGTGAGGAGAAGGGCGAAAATATTTGGACACAATTTATTCAATTTCCAGGTCCCTCAATGCCCTTCAATAATTTTGATGCAATGGAAAATAACAAAGATTTAGGACAACATGGCCTGATCAGTTGCTGGAGGATGCATGACGATAGAGCTCCAACATCTTGTCATTCACTTGATCTTTAAAATCACCAGCTCCTCCAAGATGAAGGGAATTGATCGGCTTGTAGTTTCATCCAATTTATGAAAAGGAACATACTTACATATGGAAGAGCAGAAAAGTTAGTTGCAATCCATAGTGACATTCTATTTGAGCATAGGAAGACCCCAGAGAATTTCAAGGGACCAGCAACATGATAGGATGTTGATTCAGAAATTGACGCACCAGTAGATAATGCGGATACAGCCAATGCAATGTGACACACGACGGTTAGGGTATCATTTAGTATTCTTGATAATGCAAATGACTATGATTTACATAGTGACATTCCCATCGATGATGTAGATTCCTACTTACAGTGAATGGATGGAAAGGACAAGTGGGCCAATGCCATGAGAATTCTTGCTTATTTGATCTGTTTTAGTTATGTTCTGTTATGAAAAAATTGAGGCTTTAGACATTGATATGAATGCTCAATAGCATTAAGGGATTATAGGTCAGGGTCATTCTCTTTCTTAGAATATAAAAATATCAAGCATCTGAGATTTAACAGTAGAAGGGATTATAACTCAAAAAAAAAAAAAAGGAGATTCCAAACCAGTCAAAAATTACAAAAAGGGAATCTACACTCTTTGTATGGTATTTTGCAAGCATTTTTAGAAAAAGCTAGAAACATGCACTCCACAAAAGCTACATGTAGAAAACTACACTCTTCAGAAGCTTTCAAAATAAGAATCACAATAGAAGAGGAAATCAAGATATAGATGGCTCTGAAAAATTTGAATGTCAAAACTGATCATGATCAAGTTATTATTCAAACAAAATAGAAGTATAGATGCTATGCAAATAGAAAAATCTTTTATATAATTATCAATTTCCTTTAACGCTCATTTGAACTCTTTCGGTTATTCTCTGTTACAAAAAAAATTGGCATATTACATGATTAACTCAGGTGGAAGTAAAAAAGTCTGCTTACTTGTTTCCAGGCAATGTTTTGTCTCCAGGAGGTAAACCTGGTAGATCTGGTGTGATTTCCCAGCTCCCACTTTTCCGTCCCCAACTAGAGTGTCTAGGGTTTGATCCACTTCTGGCTTCACTCCCCTCTAATGAAAGTGGCCGCCCTATAGCTCGTGTAAAAGCATCCTCATAACCTTCCTTGATGTCCATAACAGTATCAGGCACATTACTCTTCCGGCTATGCAATTCTTCATGACCTTCCCTTTCAGGATCAAACTCATCTCTCATTGCTGCTTTTCTACCTGCTTCCAAGTCAATGCTCACTTTTGCAGGTAAATCTCCTACCACATCTCTAGTATCTGTGCTTTGAGGAATAACCCGAGTCTGCACAGATGCATCCTGTTGTACCTTCGCACGGAAATTATTCTGAGAAGGTTTTATGTTCACACAAAAAATTGCACTGAAATTGGTAATAATCCCTTCATTGTAAGGGTTAACTTTGTTGTCGCATCGATACCGGAAATTTTCATATGTAGTCTGCAAAATACACCAGAATTAGATGAGCAATTTTTCACTCAGATGAAAACTATATACATCGCAGAAAATAATGATCACAAGTTTAAGAATCACAGTTTCTTTCCTGTCCTTGTTCAGCTGATATTATTAGAAAGGAAACTGAACAAAAAAACTGCAAATCACCTAATAATCAGCAAGGGAAACAAAATCCTACCAAATCTGTATGCCTTCTAGACATTAAAAGATATCATTTACAGACACTGGAAAGAGAAGATAAGAAAGCATAAAATAGAGAAACATGAGCTTCAAAAGCTCCTTGAGGATTTGAAAAAATATTTTTTCCACTTCTTGAGTTCTTTCTATATCACAGTTATATGCATATTCAACAACAAATGTGGCAAGATTGATTACAACATCACAAACTCCAAGGATGTTATGTTATACATATAAATTCAGATCTGAATTTAAATGCAAGAATGGTAAAAGCATACATGTCTCTTCAGTTGCTCTCAAAACTGCATTGTATGTAAAACTTTGCATGCATAATAATATATATATAATATATATATATATATATTATATATTATATATACTGTTTTTTTAAGCCAAAAGGATTAGCTCAACTGGTTGTCAGGCATTTCACTAGTTCTCTACCAGCAAGAATAAATCCCCCAAGAATAAAGCCCGGTTCAAATCTAAGGTTCCCTAATTTACTCATACATAATGTAAGGCTCTAATTTATTCAACAAGAATGTAACGCTCTAATTTACTCATATATTTACCTTTAACAAAATATGGAAGCTATTTCGAGAACTTAAACAGAATTCATAACATCAAAATTTCATTGATTCGCTGTTGAGTACTTACCTAGTTTACTATGGTTGAAGATGCCTCAAAATTACTCTTGTTCCCGTTCTCGCTCCCGTTACCAAAAGACCAAAACCACCCAGCCAAACTGGGTACAAGCTAGGTACTCAGTTCCAAAGTGCGGCTCAATTGACAATCTGGTCCCCTGTGCCCAAAAACTTAAGAACAATTGAACTCTTCCTCTCAGTAAGTAAGATTCTCATAAATTTCCCTTTCTCAGCCTCCTTGCCCTTCCTCAAGATTTTCTTCCTCCTTTTATTTCTCTGCCCACCACCTTCTTCCCATCTCCGTGTCATTACTCTTGTTACGTGTAACTTTTTATAAAAATCAAATCTCATTTGACTTTATGGATTTTATTCTGAATAAATAGGATCTGATTTAATTAAAGTTTATTATTATTTTAACAAATTAATTTGATTTATTTAGTTTATAATTTTAATTAATTTATATTATTATTTTATTAATTTTAATTTTAAATATAATTTGTAATTAAAATTTACATTTCCTTTTAGTTTATATATATATATAAAAGGTGGTATACATATGACCTACCTGATTTGATATATATGATATTCTGGTGAGGTAGGGATTTATTTCGATAATTAATTCATTACCTTAATTTATATCTCTCCCTGTAGTAACCAGCCTATATATAGTGTGATACATGCAGGTCCATTCATATGTAGCTATCATATGGAGGTCTCGTATGTATGCTAATATTCGTATTTTATTTATAATTGTACGTGGGTCATTACATCAAATCCCCCTCGAGTGAGGGTGTTGATTTTGGGTGGCTATGGTCAATATTCAATTCGGCCAAAAAACAAGTCAGCCACCATATGGATAGGTCGGCCCAGTCAAAGAGACATGCCCCTTTGGCACCACAAGACCAATATATAAAGATACTCGACCTTCTCCATTTGACACTAATTCAGTAGCAGTCGCATCTGATCTTCTGTTCACCTATATGAAGAGAGAAGGAAAGAAGTCCGAAATTTGACCAGAACAGTCCAGCATTTACCCAGCCATCTTTCATCTCTGTTTGGCCTCTGTTTCACTTCGCACGTGTGGGAGCAGGCTGAAGTTTTCTGTGTATCTTTCTCGACAGCAGTCTGAATTCTGAGGAAAGTGCAGGATGCCGAAATTTTTCAGTTTGACCTGGGCTTGTTTACTGGACAGTTTGACTCTATTTGACCGAAAATATCAGATTGTATCTCTTGTTGAATTCAATAATTTCTCTAAGAAAAAGTTGTTGGGTTTTTCCCAAGTTAGAGAATTCCCCAAGTAAAAAATTTCTCTCATCTTTGGATGTCTCTTCATGATCCTACCACCATTATTGTTTCACTGTTGAGATTTTCTATGTGTAATTGTTTAATGATAAATGTGACACGAAAAGAATTGGATAAAGAATCATTAGAAGTAATTATCAAATTAGAAAGTCTGGAAAAATCAACATGGTATCAGAGTGTGGGTGAAAGTGCAGCGTTGAAAAAACCATTTTGTTTCAAGTTACCCTCTAGGGCTTGTTCTATACATCATCCCTTCATCATTGGAACCATAGTTTCCAACCACCTCATACTCCATATGAGGTCATATTATGTTGATTTCATCTTATAAATATGTAGAAGAGTTCAAGGCACCTTGTCCACATGCCTTCATGCATCTTTCTAATGGAAGAGATCCTTCTTCTTCGATCATGCTCATGAGATAGAGCATTCAACTATTCTAACTGCAACCATATGATGACATGACTTCATCTATCTATTACTAAATATATACATACCTCTTCCTTTATGTGGTCACCTAAGCTTCCTTCGGCAGCTTCCTTTCCTTTCTTCAAGATTAAAGTACTTCGACCACCTTGACATGCTGCACTCCTTTGTCACCATACCATCATCCTTCTAAACAATGGATCCCACACAAGGTGGAATGTGGACTATCAGCGAGACACTTGTTTCTACCAAGTAGAGGTGAACCTTCTTATAAAGATTCTAGTGGAGGATCTTGATGATCCTCATTCTGCAAATGCTCCCCTTTTTAATTTTAATTTACAAATTATATTTAAAATAATATCATCATTATTATCATGATAGAAAGGGAATAACTCATGGTATCATAATAGCGTATCATGTTAGATGACTTTCTTCCAACCATATACGCTATTATGATACCATGAGTTATTTCCTTTCTATCATCATGACTACTACAACCATGTAGACTTCTACTTCAGCTATCTTTTCAAGCTTCCATGATAATGTCATCTCTGTGATGCTTCCTATCATGTTCTTAAAAAGAACTAAGTGAAGGAGACTATCTCAATCATAGTAGAGATCTTTCACTTCCTCCTTCGATTTCTTATTTTCAGGTTCTTCTACTTCTTTGGTGATATGGGCTTCAATTCTTTCCTTTCTCTTCTTCTTGTCCTTCTTGAGTTTGGGACAATTCCCTTTGTAGTTCCCATATCCATTACACACATAGCATTGTATCTTTGACATACCAATCTTATTCTTTTTTTGAGGACCAAACTTTCCTAACATTCCTTTTCTCCTAGCCATGGCAGCAAATGCTTGAACTTGTTCATTTGATCCAACATCATTTTTTTGCCTTCAACATGGTTTCTTCAATCTTACATAATGACCAAAGTTCACTGAATGGAGTCGCTTCCTTCTTCCCATAAATACTCAATACAAAGTTGCCCCATTCATTAGGTAGTGCATCAAGCACAATGGTGGTCATTTCTTTATTGGACATTATTTCCCCTAACTCTTGTAGTTGGTCTCTTATTTGTGACACCCTCATAAGATATGAGGCTATCCCTTCTTCCTTTGATACCTTCATCTTGTATAGCTTGGTTCTTAACGATATAACTTTTCTTGCAGTGCTTACAAAAAACAAGTCTACTAACTTTTCATAGATTAATTTCCATGTCTCCATCTTTGCTACATAAGGGATGAGTGAATCCTTGATTGATTCTATGAGGATTCTTTGAGCCCTTATTTCCCCTTTCATATACTTCAATAATGATTGAGTTTGTTCTTAAGATGGGGCGCTTTACATATTCAACAACTTCATTCTCTATGAGGATCAAATCTATCTTCTTCTTCCATGCAAGGAAATTTGATGACCCAACTAATTTGTTACTTTCCTTGCAGAATGAAGTCATTTTGATAGTAGATTCAGATATAGATATAAAGATATTTACTTGTCAAGTGAACATGCTCCTTGGCAAAGATATCTTCAACTTCATGCTTTCTTGATGATGTTGCTTCCTTCATGATCCTTTTCAAGGATATTTGAGATGTGATCTTTGCTTCAATATGAGGGAGATCACCTTGATGTCTTTGATGATGATGGCAACGCTTCTTCTTGCTTCCTTGGATCATAATGTAGAATGTAGAGTCCTTTTTTCAATGGAGGTAGGGTTCTTGAGGTATTTTCCTTCTTCCAAGAGTCGTGATGATGTGATCCTTGTGAGGTGATGGATGGTCCTTCTTGATGCTCCTTAGATTGCTTAGCCCTTACGTACCCATCTTCAATTCGATAATCTTCTTCAAGCTGCCTTTCCTTGTTGTAGTCACTTTAGCTTTGAAACCATGTTGAGAAATCTAGGGGCAGCCAAATAGATGACTTCTCTTACATTCATAACTACTTGTGATGTGTTTTTACTTGATTTGATTAGCTTCTTCTTTCACTTAATTATTATTGGTGTTTTCTATCATCATATAGCTACCAAACAATGAAGATTAATGAGACAAGGAGACACAAAATATAGGCTATCAGCCATGGCCAAAACCTCTCCTCTTGAGAGGAAAACCCACAAGAACTCTTCTCTTCTTATAGAAGACCACTCTAAGACCAAGTCAACCTCCTCCTTGGAGAACTTCCTTCTCTCAAATTCAACACAAGTCGAACTTGCCATGAAGCAACTACATCTTTTCCTTTGACCAAGATTTCGGACCTACAACTTATGTCTGCAATTTCAGCCTACAATTTTCGGCTTCTAGTACTTACTACAATTTCGTGCGTGTGGAAGTTTAGGGCAGAATCACAATACCTCTACTCTTCGCTTGGATGGGATCTTTCTCTTTGGGAACTCGGCTTGTGAGGTGAGTCTTCTTGGCACTAAGCTTGACTTCTCAATGGTTCTGCAATTCGGTATTCCTGCAGCAAATCGATGCCCTAATTTACCTCGCACGTGAGAGAGATTTCAGCCCAAAATAGGTCCCAAAAACTTCGATTTATTTCTTCCTTTAGTTCCTCTTATCTTCGCTCCTTCTAGGTCTCTTTCTTTCTCTTGATCAAACTTCTTTTTGTCTGATACTTGTCTTCAAAATGAGGGCGATGTCTTCCTTATATATAGCCTACTCTTCATGGTCGAATAGCCCAACATGAGACCGACTTGTGATTGCTTGTAGGCCGACTTGATAAAGGCAAGTTGACTTGTCTTGGAGGGTCTATATAATACAAAATAAATTGTCCTTGACATGTTACATGATGCCCAAGAGGGTCTTTACATATTTCAATGACTTCTTTGACCTCTTTGACTTGATAACAAAACCTACAGCCACTCGGTGCTTGACCTAAATAAAATGACCTTGAGCATGAAACCCATGCATTAGAATGACAATAATAAATTTATTTTTCTTCTTTACAACAAATATATAAAATCATTATCACATATGTCATTATGAATACCAAACCTAGTTACATATTTCAACAAAAAGATACATTGACAAGACTCCATGTCCAACCCCGAATACTAAAGTCTATTATTTTCACATCAAGACAGTCAAAAATGGGATAAATAGTGGGATCATTGTTATTAATGTATTCCGAAGAAAGCACATTACAATATGTTGAGGATCCGTCTGTAGAGCAAAAACAAGGTGTTGTTTTCTATCCCTGTAATGAGACTAGTTAAGGCAAACTTAAAGTCATTTTCGAAGGTCCTCTTGAGTTATTTCAAGCTTATATACTTGAGCCAAGTCTAAAGGAGATCTTAACTTTGTTTCTTGGACTTGGTTATGAAACTATCCTTGAAGAAGTTGCCAATATATCAATCCAGTCCCAGACTTTGAAGCAAATCTTTGTCGAAAAAAGTTTAGTTTGATGATAGTTAAAAGAGTTGGTTTTTCACTGTTTTATGTTGCTACAATCACTTTAGCCCAATTTTTTTTCTTTAATTAGCACTCTTTCAACGCAAACGATTCTTCCAATGATCAATAGCAATTGTAGATACAACAGTAAATGCAATAGACAGTAGAATCCAATCAAGAGCAATAAGGGACACAAGGAATTGGTCAAAGACCAAAGAAAAACTATAGCAGCGAAAACACTTTCAAATTCTTCTTCTTATTAGATTGTCATAAAATGATCATCAAAAGGAGTACAATGTTCTCATTCACCAATCAAAAGACTATCCAGCAAAACCAACCCAAACATATCCTAGAGATGAGCCCAATAAACAAAATTAATCAAAGTCAACCTTTCCAAGCCTACGGTCCACAATCAAATTCTACAAATTTCACCGAACACATAAAGGTATCTCGCATAGAGCCAAAAACGCACTCCAACACTCTCGATTTTGTAGCCATGTTTTAAGATCTGCGCATAAAGAGATTACATTCTTGAAAGTGGAGCTACCCTCTTTAGATGCCCTGAAAGGCCACCCACCTTTCTCTATTTCAACAAAAAGACATGCCTAATGAAAAGAGTGCTAATATATAATGGTTCAGCCTTGAACATAGGCAGTGTTTATTTTCTTTCTAAGATAGGCATGAAACCAGCAGATTGAATCAAATAAAACGGTCAATTGCCACAAGTATCTTAGGTCACAATCGCACGGAGTTAGTGACCATGTGTGTGGTTGTAGTTTTCCAGCCGCAGGGAGCACCCTATCAACCTTGCAGCAAAAGCCAAGATTTCCACGAACCAAGCTTGCGACTCCAAAACAAAATTTCTTTTTCACATGTGCGAGCTCAGACCCTGCAATTTTGGACTTCTACGAATCAATTTCGTGATCCAATCTCAGACTCGTACGATCCAATCCAAAGAAGAGAGAGAAGAAGATGCTTTTCGATGATCTCCAAATGAGGTTAACTTGACTTGTATTTATATGCTTCCGAAGGGTGTCCAATTTCTCTTTAAAGTTGACCTATACTTTTGAGCACGTGTGGTTTCCCCCTTAAAAATACAATTTTCCTTAAACAAATTATATTCTTCCAAGGGCTAGGAGCAGTGTTTCTTGATGAGGAAGAATGTGCAAAGGAGGGAACTTGTCCCTGAGCTACCAAATTAACAATCCCTCTCAGCTAGGGAGAAATTTCTGATTGCATCATATGTCCCATATTATCTCAGTTCATCGTTGCTCATCTCTTCTCAACTTAATCTCTGTTAAACACGCTCGAATCTAAAAGAAGAATTTGACATCATAGGGGAGCTCAAGCTTCCACCCTCTATCCATCAGGGAGCTTATACTACCACCCGGAACCATAAACATCGGGGAGTTTATGCTACTACTCGGAATCGCTATCAGGGAGCCTCTGCTACTACCCGGGAATCATCATGATCGGAGAGCGTATGCTACCACTTGAAATCATCAAATAATAGTATCAATACCACATACCTTATAAGGTGAGGATCGCACCTATCCCACTGCCTGGTGACAACAGGAGGGATACCACTTACCATAAATGGTAAGGATCGCACCATCCTATTGTTTGTTGATCTTCCCAACTTGATTCTCAAGGTTCAATGATAGAACACCTGCATTTCTAGCTTGAGCAGGATGCCACTTACCATAAATGGTAAGGATCGCGCCTAACTCAAGCAACCAACACACACTGGCCAGATGGGTGGGAAGCTAGATGCCAACAGGGGTATACTCGACAATGCACGAGATCCCTCAACCCAAGAACCTCTAAGGCTTAATTCCTCACCTAGGGAGCTCAAACAGGGTGGAAGAGCATAGCTTGGTGTCCTCGACCAACCAGGACCCTTACCCGAGAGGGTCACATCCATTAGTCCAAGTTGCTCTCTGAAGACCAAGAACTTCCCTTTCAACAAAGCCTTGGTGAGTATATATGTTATTAACTCATTAGTTGAAATGTGATGGAGTCTCACAGCTCCTCTCTGCACCATGTCTCGAATGTAGTGATATTTGATCTCAATATGATTGGACTTGTCATGAAATTCGCGATTCTCTGCCAAACAAATCCTACTCTTGTTGTCGCATTATATCACTTTCGTATCCAAAACCTGCTCAAATAGCTCTCCAAAGAGCTTCCTCAACCAAACTGCCTCGTAGTTAACCATGATAGCAACAATGTACTCTGCCTCGGTCGTTCTTAATGCCATGAACTTTTGTTTCCTGCTCATCCAAGATATCATCGCAAACCCAAACTAAAGCAGCACCCTAATGTGCTTTTCTGATCGATAATATTTCTAGCCCAGTCAGCATCAATGTAACCATTAAGTCGAACATCTCTGACAATGTATCTCAGGCCAAGTTTAATCGTCCCATGCAAATATCTTAGTATGTGTTTAGCAGCGACCTAATCTGCATGAAGGGGCGCAGTCATGAATTGACTCAAAGTCTTCACTGCAAACCATATGTCCGGATGCGTGTTCACTAGGAACATCAATGTCCCAATCAACTGTCGATACTCTGAGGGATCTGCCAAATGAAAAAATTTCACTACTAAAATTCTATTGCAGCAACTAGAATTAATTCTTCTAACTATATATTCATTATGCAGTTTATCGCTAAGGCAACAACGAATTAATCACACTGCAATATTCACAAATAAAAACACTGTGGAAGACAAATTGGAAACTGAGAAAATACTAGCACATACAAAAATTATAGCACTGTTATTTTGGACTAAAGTCCCCAAAAAAACCCGACTTGGGAAAACCGATGCAACAACTGAGGGTTTTTATTATTAAGCAGCAGTGGGAAATTTTTAGCACAATAAATATCACCAAACTAGCAAATCTATCCAAGAGAAATACTAGCAAAAATTTATTGAGGGATTTTACTCTCTCTCCAAACAATCCTGGCATTGTTTGGCCTCTACAATGCTAGTCGTCCAAGTGGTTTGTGCAGGCTCTACATAACCCTAGCGCTACCTGCCACATGCACTACTTGACTCGACTGCTAATCTAACTGCTCTACCTGCTACTGACTGGGAAAATGCTTCTCTGGCCCTCTGAAAAATCTCCTCGACCTCTGGGACTGAAAATGTCTTCCTATTTAGCGGGATATAACTGCACTTTTGGGGCTCTGCGCTACCCCTGCACAGCCTCCTAAAGAATAACTTCGGCCTCCTCTTTCTGACTCTTCAGAATTGCAAAATTTCCTCCGAACTCAATGTCTCTGCCCCTCTTTGTCTCTGCTTCCCTTCTCTAGCTTGAACTCTTCCGACAAATGTTGTTGCTCTCTGGAGAAATCGAACTACCCAGGGAAATCGATCTCAAGCGTACTCCTACATCTACCCATCAACTTCTTCTTATAATCTCAGTGTGGGATTCCAATGGCCAAGATGAGATCTTAATCAATGGATGAGATTATTTCCTAGTCGACCTGTGTGAGTTTCTAGAGAAATATCAACTTCCTCAATTAATTCATGTTAATTAATTATTTTCCCTAACTTAGACTTAGGAAAATTTTAATTACTAATTAATTAACTTAATTAAGGCTTCTCTAGGTGGATTTTCCTGAAACTTTTTCTAGGTTATGGAGTCCTAGTGTTTCTTATCCTCTCTGACAACTGTCAAGACTAGAACACCATTCGATGCTACAAAAAGTAACACCAAGTCAAGGCCAGCAACATCTCCACATAACTTCTTGAAGTTTATCTCCATCAGGGTGGCCAAGGATTTGCAGTCTGCCATTTTGAATCTTTCCAATAGTTTCACGACATATATTCCTTGAGAAAGGAAAATCTCTTCAGGTCTCTGCCAAACCTCTAGTCTCGGGAAGTAATGCATCATGTGAAGGTCTTTCATTTCGAATTTGGATGCCAACTCCCTCATACAATCAAGCATCAAGGGCTCACTACCTATCAAGAATAGATCGCCAACATATTAAACCAAAATTAAAGGCATACCTTGGACCATAGTTGAATTGAGGCTTCTGTGATCCATAATAGTTGAAAGAATAACTTCGGCGTAAATCACATGTAGACAGACATTTGTCGATGCGTTTCGAACCAACTAGTGTGGTTCATCGTCAGGACAAGTTGAAGAAACAGATCCAGCTACATCTGTTAAATAGACTGAGTAGAGACTCCAACGACTATATTCGACTCTAGGACCCAGGTCAAATTTTATTTATTTATTTAATTATTATTATTATTAT